>PYXC01001844.1:4340000-4402407 GCA_015244755.2 Tenualosa ilisha | reverse complement strand
AAATGGCCCTATTTTGAACTGCAAGAATCATGGGATAAATCATACATTTTTGTTTGTTGTTGTTCTTATGCACACAACAATATGCAGTCTTTCAACCCCAGGAGTTTTAATATTGCCAGAGCCATCCAGCACTAAAGGTTGGCCCCCATCCTACCCACAAACTCCCCAACACACACACAAACACAAACACACATGATCTAATGATCTAACATATAAAGGAACATACTTCAAAAGAGGCCTATTTGTTTGTAATTACATTTTTATGAAGGATCCAGGTAAAACCTATGGTTGTTACCAATGAATTAGGTAGGCGTGCCCACAACAGCTCTAACCTACAAACCCAAATATAGAAAAAAAATTGCAAAAATTGTTTTTTAACCTTTTAGATGTTGTTGTAGGAGGCATATGATGCAGAAATCAGTGTTTTGTTTTGTTTGGTTTTTTCCCCAAATTTTGACACCCAAATTCTAAATGTCGTCCAAATCAAATCCAGTGTGAAACATAGATGTTGCCTAGAGACGAGAAGCAAACTGGGAGGCTTGCTTAGGCTACAATGTCTAGGCACTGCAAATTCAGATAGCCTAGAGTTTTTTTATATAAATTACAGGCCTACCACTTTGTATTCAGAGGACAACTCATCTTTAGCCTTTTAATAATGTTCATTTGGACTTATGTCTAAGCTAGCTTGTCTGGGAAACACTGTCTAGCCTAAATTCACATATTTTTTAATAATCCCCTCGTGGACCACTAAACACTTTGAGAACCATTGATTTTATATGCTGTTATATTATATGCTTTGGTAAAGCTATTTTTACCACATTGCTTTACATTGATGCACTAGAAGATGAAAATTCCAAGTTCGAAACAACAAACAAAATGAAATAAAGAGAGAACTAAGGATCAGATCAAAGAGATAGAGACAGAGATAGAGAGGGAAAGAATGTCCCTAAGTTAACCAAGCAAAAGTTATGTCATGAAGAAGCTTCTTCCTTTGTGAACTCTATTCAACCTTGTCAGACAGAGCAACATGCCACAACCGAGATACTTTGGGTTTAATTTTAGTAAGACAAATCCTATTAAGCACACTGTACATGCAAGGCGGCCTGCTCCAATGCATAACATAACATAAGAGCTCGCCACAGCTTGATACTGTTCAAGTGTGATTAAGGCCTGTTATATTTTCAGTGAATGTGGAGTGGGAGGTGTAGTCTCTTTCCCAGTGATGGCTGACAGTAATGAGTACCGAATGGTCATCAAAGCTCCATAATTATCAACTTTGAAAAAGTGTTCATCATCTGGGTCTGAGGCTATTTCCCTCATCTCTGCCAGTGCTATGGAATGGCTCAGTACATCAGGCCCAACCTGTGAGATGAATAAACACATAAACACATAAATACAGTGATATATTCAAATCTGAATGCTTAGCTATAATATTTTATACTCACTCCAACAGCAAAGCGAGTGATATTTTTCATTTTTGGATTTTGCAAAACCTCTGTCAGTGTCATATTGTCCATAAATATACGGCCATCAGTTATCACAATTATATGCTTTTTAGAATTCTCATTTGATCCTCTTTCAGTGATGAAAATATGCTCTCTGTAAGTTAAATGAATTCTGTTAAAATTATTTGATATAGAACTCACTACTAAATACCAGTGAACTTTTTTTAATGCTCTTGTCAGAATAATTGCATGCTTGGTAATGAAAATTATTATGTTTGAGAAGACTTACAGAACATGATTGATAGCTGAAGCTGTTCTGGTAACATGTTTTACTTGCTTTATGTCTGCCACTTTTCTTAAGGCTTTGATTCTGTTGTCATTTTCCTTCAGTGAGAGTTCAGTTTTCACAATATATCCATATTGAACAACTGCAAACTTGCACTGCGGTAGAAAGGTTGCATCAATGAAACCCTGTCCATTTGCCCTTGTAAATTTATATGTATATTATATATTTATTTTTTAAAATGAAAGAAGTCTTCATGAGTTATAACTCACTTCAAGACAATATGACCAAGCTGTTGTCATCAAAACAGTAATAAAGTGTTTAGCAAATTCAAAGTCAGGAGGATCAATACTGCCAGAGCCATCCAGCACAACGGCAATCTCTGTTCCTGAATCTACAAATATGGAAGACATTTCACCTGATGGAAACAGCTAACTTACACATTACCAAGCACCAAAGAAATTCTGAAATATGAAATATGAAATATAGCTGAGAATAAAAAGTGTAACATAGGTAATTGAGGTAGACAGACTGATCCAGACTGTTTGTATCCAATGTGTCCAATGTTTGTATGACAACAGCAGTAGTATTAGTATAGTCCTAATACCAATCAGTGTAGTGAGCTTCACACCCTTCACTGAATTTCAATAGATTTAAAATTCTGTAGCCTACATGCAGCAATGGGGCGAAGTACAGGCCTGCAACAAAATCTCAATGTCCAACATGCTGCATTTTTGTGTGGGCTAAATGCGATATAGTGCACGGTTTTATTCATAACCACAATATTGCATTTCCTGCATTATGAGCAGCAAATATTTCCTCTAAAATGCAGTCTCAGACATCCTAACCTGCAAAAATTACACTAGCTTTGAATAACATAGAAGAACTGTTAACTCACTTGTCATTAATCAGCCCCAGGCAGCGGGAATGTAGGGTAGCTCTTTTAGCCTATTTACATAAGCTGCACTGTGCTGCGATCATACAGGGTGAAATGCCCTTGTCCTGTTACTTTTTAAAAGACTGTTTGAGCTGCAAGAAACTGTCATTACAACTAATTAATAGCCTGGAGAGAGATATAGGAGTCGACTCTAAAGGTACGTCTGCAGCCTATTTACATAGACTACACTGTGCTGCGATCATACTGGGTGAAATGCCTAGGCTTGTTATTTTTAGACTTTTTAGACTGTTTGAGCTGCAAGAAACTGAGAGAGAGAGAGGTCGTCTATAAAGGTACGTCTGCACAAAATACCAAATAGCCCAATCAAAATTGTTCTCCATCATTCTCCCTGCATCTGTGGCTCTCCCACTCGCAACATAAACTTTCGGGAGAAGCTGTGATTTGCGGAGACAGGATATGCAGTTTTGATAGCTGAAGTTAAGAAGTGTTAGACTATCCTTGTAGAGTTTACCATCTCATTCTAGCAGAAGACCCATTATATCTTTTCCTCACCACGACAAATGCGACAGGTGTGGATTACTGACACCAAAACATCAGGGACAGTGATCCAAAAGCGCACCTCTCCAAGATCCTACTTTGTGGATGCGCCACAAGAAGTGATGAGACGCAACCGCCTACATCTGATACCACTACAAACACCTTCACAGGCTGAGGCTACAGCCTACAGCCACAGCCAGTCCCTAGAGCAAGACAACATGTCACCTCCTTTGTCATTCATTACTAAAGTAGTTTGTGGGCCTGCAAATGTAAAAGATTGTATATACACTTATTCTCCTTTATCACCTTTGACATCATCACGACCCACATCCCAGTGTGGGGGGCAACGTGTAAATAAGGGGTTAACTTTTCTGAAAAGAATACTTCACTATATCAAGCACAAAATAAATTCTGTCTACAACACATAAATAACACGTAATAAACCACATGCCAAAATGCCAATATGCTGTGGATGTTCCATAAGATGGAACATGAGGCATCAAAACTGGGATATCTGTGTAATTAAGATATGTAAAGGGAAGACAGAGACATTAAAGGGGTCAGAATGGATGAATGGAGTATTGTACATAGTTCTCTGATAGAGTGTATTCAACTTTGTTTTAACAAAAATAAGCTCAAAAGCAACTGTCCAGGCCGAGTAACAAACCTTCATTGCGGCTGTGGATTAAAGGGTCTGTTTTGTCTATATTGCGCCCTCTTTACACACCCTCCAAGATTTCGCGATGTTGCAATCGCAACAGTTCACGCAAATTCAGTCAATCCCCGTGAATTCTTCGCGGCCTTGTAATTTTGACCAGTCACCTCAACTTATCCCCAATTTTCTGACCGGTTTCTCGAGATACATCACCAACCACAGCAGTCCCTCGCATGTAATAGGCAACACAGTTGCAAAGCGTTGCTATGCTCCTGCTTTGTGCCATGAATAACGTGCATCTCGAACGCATTACCTGCAGCCTGTCAGCAATAACAGCTGCTAATGACCATATTTAGTAGTTGTGTTTAACCGTTTAGGTAAGGCTATCAGCCATTCAGGGCTTCAAAAGTTATGACGCAAGTTACCTTATTCTTGCTTTGAGAGTGACAGAGCTCACTGACTTCCACTGCGCGCATCTCTCGCGCTCCCTCTCTCTCCCTCCCTCTCTCTCCGTGCGTGGTATTCCACACACGAGTTTTTCCACTTAAATAAATAGATAGAGCAGGATATGCAGCGGCACTGCACGTTCTTTTTGTAGGCTGCTACCTCCATGAAGAATAAGACAAAATTCAAATTTTTTTTGTTTGTGTAGTTTACATATTTTCCCTGTTTTCAAATATTAAACCCTTCTACACCGATTTGCTCGGTTTTCAATGAGAACTTGGATTGTGAAGTTAGGCGATAATGTGAGTGTATAATGTAGGCTAATGTTTTAGGTTGAAAAACAAGGGACAAAGTGGGTTTTCTTGTGTTTTCTTGGGGACAGACCACCAAACTGTCCCCAGACTATAATGCTTATTAGCAGTACTTTTTCATTTATTTGATAAAAAGACTTTTAAATCAGAATTTGTTAATGCTTAAATCTGTAGCCTTGTCAATCAAGTCTAATATGATTATGATGATGATGCAACAGCCAATTCCTAAAAAAAAAAAAAAAACTTTCACCAGCAATTTTCACCTGCTCCAGCAATTTTCTTGCAACAAAATGTCTAAAAACATTGCAACTTGTGCCACCACATTGTACAATGCTTGCCGCAAAATCTGGCATTTTTAAACGCAACAATCACAAAAAAGACCCACAAAATCATGGAGGGACTGTCTTACTTGATTTGGCATAAGGCACAAAGTCACAGTTTCAAGAGTTTGTTCTAAGTCAAGAGTTTGTTCTAATCCGCCCATTTAGTCTAGTGACTAAAGATGTACAAGAAGGGAACGACCATGATTCATGTTCATGACTGCTCTGTGGCCATGGAGAAGGCTAGTGCAGTCGTGGTACCTCTGCTCAATACTACATTTCACCACAGTACTATGACAGGGATATATTTTTTTTTTACCAACAAATCACCAAACAGAAATTAAAGGCTGAACCAACAGGTTTAAAGTTCAAACAAAGTGTCCACCCACCGCAAAGTAAAAAAATACCTATCGAGAGTATCTTGACTCTGCACAAAGTAAAAGAATTTTGGTCCACCAGGCTGGTGGCCATGCACAACGTCTCCTAATAATATAATTCAACAAAGCAAAGGTTTGTTTCCATTCTATGACACCTTTAAGATGTGTAGGTTTTCAAAAAGTAATGTCTAGAGTAAAGTCCTGACATATGACTGTGACCCATTATAGGATATACCCTCTGTCCCACTGATGGATGTCTGATGGGTGGTAGTCTCTGTCTTAGTGATGATGAACTGTAACGAGTGTGAAATGGCCTCCAAAGCGCTATAATCATCAACTTTGAACATGTGTTCATCTTCTGGGTCTGAGGCTATTTCCCTCATCTCTGCCAGTGCTATCGAATGGTTCAGTACATCAGGCCCAACCTGTGAGATAGATAAACACATAAATACAATGATGTATCCAAATTTTAATGATTAGCTAGAAGATTTGATACTCACCCCAACAGCAAAGCGAGTGATATTTTTCATTTTTGGATTTTGCAAAACCTCTGTCAGTGTCATGCTGTCCATAAATATACGGCCATCAGTTATCACAATTATATACTTTTTAGAACTCTCTTTTGATCCCCCTTCCGTGATGAAAACATGCTCTCTGCAAATTGAATTTGTGATAATCCTTCAATGTCATGCACATATATAGCAGATTAGAAATTAGATGCTTGATATGAATATGGTTATGATTATGTTTAGGAAGGACTTACAGAACATGATTAATCGCTGAAGCTGTCACAGTGACACGTTTTATCTGCTTGATGCCAGCAACTTTACTTGAGGCTTTGGTTCTATTGTTATTTTCCTTCAGTGAAAGTTCAGTTCTTACAATGTCTCCATATTGTACAACTGCAAACTTGCACTGTAGTTTAAAAAAAGTCTAAATTGAAACCACATCCATGTACACAAGGCTTTTCCTATGAATTTTGTGTCTAAATTTGAGTTAAGATTTTGACCCAACTGTTGTGATTAAAGGAATACAAGGCATATATATATATATCAACACATTGTTGTATATTGGATTTGTACATTGGATTGTACATGTGGATTTGTTTGCAAACCAAAGAATAGGAACCAGTGATGATCATTTTCATTATTTTCAGTTATTTTGACTGACTATAGCTTAGAAATCATTAGGTTATGGCAGATAACCTTGGTTTTCTGAAGGAGAACATGAGAGGACACCTATTGGAATAATGCCTTGGAGAAACTAACTTCACTGATACGCCTAGCACTATGCCTGACATAGTCAGGCACGAGGCACGCATGCATGGTCTCAGCCCTAAAGTTATAAAGCACAAGTGCCATTTTCTTCTTTCCCACTTAAAGCACAGAAGCTGAAGTGGGCAGAAGTGGGCAGAGGTAAAGCATGTGGCGTCTGAGAGCCAAGGTTATCTGCCATAACCTAACGTTCTCTTCCGGTCAAAGCACTTGACGTCACCTATTGGGAACACATGTACAACACAGCCTCTGAACACGGTGCTTATACGTATAAACACAATAGACTGCAGTAAGTGAGTGTCTCCATGCAGTTACTAGTCCAGAACAGGGGCGGTGACAACAACGGCCCCTCCACATCACCACATATACACCCAGATAGCTGGCCGGGGTGAGCTGTAGGCTCATGCGGCATAACCACTACTGGAGAGAACAAGTGTCCACACTGGTGTCATCATGTCCACTGTAGGGTCCAAGGGGTCACACTGGGCCACTCCACACCAGACCAGACCAGCCACAGGCGTGCGCATGATCAAACCTGGCTCTGACTGTAGGGTAGTAGTGTCTAAAGTGGGCAGATTGATAACCTGTGATTTGAACACCCTGGTGTCTCTTGGAGCAAACTGCATGCATGCTAAGTTGACCGAGAGAGCAGTGAGGTCACCCACGCATTTAACTGACGTCAGTATTAACAACAGTGCTGTCTTAAATCAACACACATACCTTAAAATAATGCTTCCAAAATAATGTTAAGGGCACATCAAGTCTTGGATGACCAACGCCTCTTTCAAACCCATTGCGGCCCTCTACGGGCCAAAAGAGCACTATGTAACTTTTCTGATCAGGTAGTGTACCCTAGGAAAGCGAGTAGCCTACTGTAAGTAGCCGACGGCATGCGCCTACAATTCCTCACGGCTAGAGATCTGGACATGACTAGTTCTATTTGAATGGAAATTTTGAATCGTTACAATGAATTTGTGAACGAGGGGTAGAAAAGATCCGACAGTAAGACCTCCAAATACCTAATTTATTCAACAGCTGTGCAAAACGAAGGCATTTCCATTGCTGTCATGCTAATAATAGTCTGTGAATACAGTTCCTATTCTGAAGCTGACATGTGTTGATGGCAAATATTATTGACCATGACAGTAAATGTCTAAAAGTCACTGACATTCTAGCTGATGAGCAGTATGGAGACAGAGTAGCCTGACTGTGCCTGGAGGGTTTGCTGCGATTTCAATAGCTAGCATGCTAAAGTTGGTCAGCGATCATCTCTGTCTGAGGATAGTTTTTGCAAACGATGACTTTCAAACCATCAGAAACAAGCATTCCATGTGTGTGTAACCAAAAAACTTCAATATCAACAAGTTCTGAACATGTAATGTGTGTCAAAGAGCAGTTTAGCTGTTTGTGGGTTTGGTTAGTGATTTCGATAGCTAGCATGCTCGACATCATCGACATCTGGGCTGACCTGAGAACCCCCTGGTGGTTGATGTAGGCCACTGTGGCCGTGTTGTCCATCTGTACGAGGACGTGGCATCCGGTGAGTCACAGATAAAAGTGTTTCAGTGCGAGGTACACCGTCAGCAGCTCTAAGACGTTGATGTGCAGGAAGGCTTGAGATCCTGTCCTAGCTCTCCAGCCCATGCATGTTCAGCATGTATTTGCGTCTGTCACCACTACGGCTCTCCTCAGGACTGGACCCATGGCGACATCTCTGGTTTCGCGGTCCCTCTACTGAGCTAGAGCTTGCCACCGTTCAAACGAGACAGTGAGTTCTTTGTGTCTATCCCTATAGGGGTGGACACGATGACTCAGGAACCATCTCTGGAATGGCCTCATGTGTAGCAGCCCGAGCGGGATCGCTGCGGCTGTGGCTGACAGACAGAGAAGCCTCTGGCATTGGTGGACGCTCATGCGCGCTCTTAGCCAGAAGCTGGCAAGCATGTACAGATCGATGTCATATTGGCAACAGTGTCAGGGGTTAGCACACTCTTGTCTCTGTTCACCCTGAATCTGAGCGAGCGCAGGTGCATGAGGACGTGAGTCACGTTGAAATGCATCTGGAGGAACACTGCAGTGCTCAGTGTCTTGCATGCCTGCACCACGCAAGCAGACGTCTTCTCCAGTAGCCTGGTCATGGTGCGACAGGGCTGGAAGGGGAGAGGGGAATCGGTCTGATGCTTGGTGCCGGGCTGGTGTCGAAGTAGCATCCATCTAGCCGGGAGCGGGTGGAGGGGGGAGCATCTTGGCATCGTCCTCCTGGTGGGCAAGGAGGCCACAAAGGAAACAAGAGGATGGCTGGGTGTACTCCTCTGTGTAGCAGGGAGGACAGCTGCTGCTGATCGCTGGGCAGCTTGTTGTCCTGGGTGTGCTCCTCTTTGTAGCAGGGAGTCTAGGAAAGCTAGTTAGCTGGCCTGTATCCTCCTGGCTAACTTGCTGCTAACCGGTGGGCAGTTTGTCAACCTGGGCTCTAGTGCACAACGTGGCACAGAGCGGACACCTGCATGGCATGCATAGTGTGGCTTGCGTATAGTGTGGCCAGACCGTACATTTTGATGTTATAGTCTGGCTTTTCAGGCTAGGTAATAAACGGCATTTCAGTTTTGGTTTCATTTGACATTGAGACACTATTCTTATAATGCATGTGCTGTAACTGTGCCAAGAAAGCGATAGATGGTGCCGAGAGAGCCATTTAACCATCAAAGTGACTACGAAGCTGGTAAATTAACCAAAAAATGTTTGTGGTTTGTCTTTAAATCAAATGATCAACTAACTAACCAATCAATCAATCAATCAATCAATCAATCAATCAATCAATCAATCAAATCAATCAGGATCATATTCAATTCCATCCATTTGTTAACTTTATGTATAGCATCATACTTACATTAAAACATTTTGACCAAATTGTTCTCATTACATTGGCAATAAATTGCTTAGCCAATTCAAAGTCAGGAGGATCAATACTGCCAGAGCCATCCAGCACAAATGCAATCTCTTTTCCTGGATCTACAAATAAGGAACATAATTCACTTCATGGGAACAGCTGGTAATTATGTCTTCAGTCCTATTTAAAACCAGTAACTCATAAATCAAATAAACATAACATAACATAACATAAATCAAATTTCTTGTCTAGTTGTTTGAATGGCAAATACACTCGCTACATACTTAAAGGGTACGTTTAGGTTTTTACACTTAAAGCCTAATTTTTTTAACGTTTATGATGAAATACAATGGTTAATACTGAAATTTTGACAAATGCCTCTGTTATGAGAATTTGTTGCCGTAACAACACCTCACCTATAGAATGGCTGTATAGGCACACCCCTCTAATCTTTCCTAAAACTCATAACCACAACAACCGAAAATTCTCCGAACTGAAGCATTTGTCAAAATTTTAAACTTAACCATTGTAATTTATCATAAACAAACAGAAAAAAAGGTTTTAACACGAACACAAACCTGTCCTTAAATATAATGTAGCTAAGGATCACATTAAGTGGCTACATGGACTCTACTTTTTGTGTCCAAACTGACAATTACCACCAATATAAAAGCAACCCACCATGATGTAATCATACCTGGCTTTCAAAGCAAATGGGAAATAATGCTTTGATCTTCTAAATCATGTTACATGTGATTAATTAAGAAAAGTACAACCACTTATGGATATGGTGCATTTTTTCCACTGTTAAACTGGCACCAGTAAATTTGGGCACATAGTAAATGCATGTGCTTTTGCTTCAGACTGTGTTATGTCCAAACTCACTATAACAGGGTGGTTATTTACAAACTGATCAAAGCTAATGGGCTATTAGTATAGTTTAACACAACACACTGTCAATTACTGTTGTTGTTGTTGTTGATGGTGCTACTTCTAAAGTCTAACTTGATGTTCATCTCTGAAAATATAATAAAGTTCAGAAGTTAAAGGAGTCCAATAATGTTGTATACATCTGCTAATGTTTGTGTCTGTGTTTTTGTAAAACGCATAACATGACTGTATATCACCTGTGAAAAATAAAGAATCACTCTGTTGGCTGCACCCTGATGATTTCATAAGCCTAAGAGGAGAGACATTGGGTAACACATAATCAACCCACAACTGAAAATGCAATATATGGTTATATATGTACATATATATACATGTATTTTTCCAAATTACAGTATGGTATCACTCTTCATCGCTCACCCATCATTGCCCTGAGTTGTTTCCTGACCATATGGGCAACAGTGCACACCATCTTTCACAGTACTGAAAGTTGCTGTGGTAACCACCACTGGAAACATAAAAATACACAAATCAACAACCATTCTGCTCCTTTCAAAGATACTTAGGCCCTGTTTACGCGTATCTAGATATTTTTATAAACGGATATATTTTTATCTGTTTATTTTTTAAATTAATTAAATATTTTTTTTAAATATCCGTCGCTAAAACTCCATTTACGTGTAAATGATAAAAAAAATATCCATTTAGGGCCTTAATCTTGGTCATTAATATCCTGTGGTTAAGATGAATGTACACAACGATTTATGTGTACAATGCAAAAAAATCAGATTATACTTTTTGTGAAGTCAATTGCTATTAACGATCATGCATGTAAATTTTTTTTTAAATGATCATTAGCAAATGTAAATGAAAGTTACATATGAAACTTACATATAAGTAATTGAAGTCCTCTCATCATGTTCCCTGCTGAACTGCCCAGTGTGGCACTAATTTATATGCGGCTTACTTCCTTTTTCATCTCCTCCAATCACCATACAATGATCTTGTCTTGAACACTTATTGAGAAATCTCCAAAATATATATACCCTAAAACAAAAAGGTTTAGACAAATAAAACACTGGCTCAATTAGGGACCTGGAATATTGATTTTTACATTTTTACTTTTTAGTTTTTGTTTTTGCAAAAAATGATTATATGAAAGTCATTACATGTTGTCTGAAAAGTAATTCTAAGATAGTTTTGCGACACTATGGCAAATGGTGTAAAATGTAATATTTACCAATACACAATAGCAGGGTAGAAAAATATTTTCTGTGCCAGTCTTATTCCAGAGTCTTATTTGGTTTTCACATACAACTTATAGTCTAAAAAAACAGGTACAGAATTTTGCATTAACATGTGCCAAATAAGGATATTCATTTCTGTACATGTCTGCAAAAATATTTGATGACAGGATTGCAACCACAGCTATATTACAAATCTCTGGACTTATTGCCCAATCAAAACTAAAGCTATTTCCCAACCACCAGAATCAGTTGGCAATGGAAGTTATATTGTGGTTCTGGCTTCTGTAAATCATTGAAACAAAAATAAAGCTGCTGTGAAGCTGCTATGGTGATTAATGATGAATGAATGAAACCCTATGCATTTAATAAACAATATTCTCATTTTAAATGAACAATACTAAAACATTATAAACTATGCAGTATGTAGGCCTCGAACAAAAGACTGTTTTTGCTTAAACATAGTTCACAATAGCACTGTTTTAGGTGATTTAGGTAGTCATGCAGATTTTTCAGCATCATCCTTTCACTGATTTTATCCAGGCTTAAAACCAGGATATATGTGCACATTGTGTTGTTTAAAAATATAAAATAAAGCGCAGTAGGAAACATGAGAGGTAATACTATAAGTTGGACACCAAGTCTGCTCACAACATTATTTGAAAACAAAGGCTATAAAGGCAAATCTCTCTCTATCTATCTCTCTCACACACTCTCTCTCTCTCTCTCACACACACACACACACACACATTAGGGTGACCACCTGCAAACCTGCAAGTACGAGGTTGTGCACAAAACCTTTAGGCTAGGCCTGCTATTAGATGTTTTAAGTGTGACTGAATAAAATGAGTTCAGTAATAATTTCCTATGTTACACACACACACATGCGCGATCCATTATCATCCATGGTCGAACTCCAATGGCAAAATTTGATAACCTAGGTCAAGGGCAGGCATGGACTGGCCATCAGGCATAGTGGGCAATGCCCCTTGGGCCGACGCACCTTTGTGTGTGTCTGTGTGTGCGTGTGTGTGTGTCACTTTCGATTGGCATGGATTGAGTGTTTGTCTGCAACCAGCATCAGTAGCAAATAAGCCACCTGTATTTTACACTGCGCAATTGGATTGTTGTCGAAAACTTAAATAAGTTATCCACAACAAATTAACTAAATTAATGAGCGGTCTGCTTCAGATAGCCCTCAACTTTCTGAGATCTGAAGTCAGTCATGATTGGTCGAAATTGTTGTCAATCTTGATTCAGTACAAAAAACAAACCTATCAAATTTCTTGTGCAGACAGGCAGATACACCCGTAGGCTGCACACCCACGCAGTCAGAAAGACACTGATGGTGATAGCCCTTGGAATTAACAATAGGAATGTTTTGGGATGTGTGTACATCTTCACTAAATAGTATCTGGGGAAATTGCAAGCTAAAAGTGTGCAAATGCTCAACATAGGAAATTATTACTGAACTCATTTTATTCAGTCAGACTTAGTAGTAACAGTCATTACTAATAGTAGGCCTAGCCTGAAGGTTTTGTGCACAACCTCGTCCTTGCTGGTTTGCAGATGGTCCGAGAGATGTCATTGGACTAGCCCAATGTCGATAAAAAAAATCAACCACTGGGCTGTGTTTCATGTCTCCATCACGACCGATAGAATGTTTTTTTGCTTAAATTACGACAGATCTGGCCCAAAAAGGTACGTCGGCCCAACGGGCATTGCCCTTTACAGTCAATGCCCAGTCCGAGCTGTCGCTCACTGAATGCATGGAAAGGGCAGACAGACTGAAGCTTGCCAACTCCACCAGTAGGCAATCAAAAGGCCTATGCAGTCTCCATGTCTCAAAATTTCATTAGAGGTAAATATTGCATGCTACAAATCAAAAAAATATTTGTCCTAGAAATGAATTTACTTGGCCATGGCATTGACAAACATGGTTGAAAACAGCTAAAGTTAACATTAAGGCTATTATTTTAATTAAACTGTTAAAACAAAACAAAAAAAAACTATTTTTATGTCCCACAGCTGACGTTGAACGTTATTTACCGGTTTAGAAACAATATTTTATTTTATTTTATTATATTATTATTTTTTTGCTCTAACCGGTTCAGGAACGATAATTTTAGGGTGGAACTCAAAACTGGAAACGTTGAAATACTGTTTCTATTCGCAACGCACCAACTGGCAAAAAAGTCTGGTTCAAAGCCCTGGCTGTGCGGACAATTTTTTAGTCCATATTTGTTTAGAATGCATATTAACAGATTATACCATGCACACCGCATGTGTGGCTGTCCGCTTGAAAGAGAAACAAGTTCTGTAATGCAATTCAATTTGCATTCATTCATATGCATTTAGTTCTATTTATACAGTGCATTTTACAATAGCATGGATGCCAACCTATACGCATTTTGCGTAGCAGCTATTAATTTTGACATCAAAATACGCTGATATGCTTTGCCACTGAAAAGTACGCAAAACTGATGAATTTGCCTTACCGGAATTTTTTGATGGGCTCCAATGCTGCTGCAGAGTGAAAGATTGCTAACGTCTAGCCAGCTGAAAAGAGTTCATAAACCTGAGTCCAGACCAATCACAGCGCAGTTTTTGTTTTCCTTGACCCTCTTGTGCAAAACGAAACAGAAGCGTAAAGGCAGCAGTTGCGCGGACCCTCTCGAGTCCCTGACCCCTCCCCACTCTGCCTATCTCTTGTTTGTAATCAAGCCGTTTTCCATAATCCTGAGACAAGCCGCTCCTTGACGAAGGTAAATTATGTGCAGCCACACCTGCATCGCAAAACAACCCGTTGATGGCAATGGCATTCCAAGACTTCCCTACCATGTATTGTGTGCGGACCGCTGTATTGATAATTCTGATAGCCTATATATCTCATAAATAACCAACATGTAGACGAATAATCCAATTGAAGCCTATTAAAATGCACAGCAACAAACATGTCAATAGGCTAATTTTTATTGCTTAGTCTATATAAATAGGCACATGCAAAGATTAACATCAAGTTGTAACGTCAATGGGCGATATCTGCTCTGCCTGTTGATAACTTCTGAGTGATCTCGAATTGAGAGAGTAGAGTAATTAGAATATTATAGTAATGGATATATCTCCACATCCCTCCCAGTCAGAAACAAACAAAAAATGTACAAAACAGGCAATTCTTCTTAGACTATGCACAGCTCAGTCATGAGCAAAGAACACAATTGTCAGTCAGGGATTTTTATTGTTTATGTGATTTTTTTTTTTTTTTTTTACAGCTTTCTGACATCAAAACCAAGTCTAGAAATATTTAAAGAGGGGTCTGTGACCTGGCAGTTGATCATAGTTACTGCCGTATTTTTTTAAGAGTATAGTTAAAAAACATGTCTACATGTCTACATAACTCAGTAATGACTTTACAAGGTACTTGATACTAGAGACCACATATTAATATTGGCAGCACTAGGCTATAGCAGCATAACTAAGGTATGGTGCATGGCAACCCAACACTACTGCAGGGATGGTCAGTGGCCACCATGCCTCACAGCTGGGGGCAACAGCAGAGGCAGTCCTTGAGGAATGATAAATGCTGTGCACCATCCCTAACGATAGGGAGCAGTAAAGAGGAGGGTTTGGAGTCGAGACCTAAAGACCTGTGAAGAGAATGGGGGGGGGGGGTTATTCCACAAGAGAGGTGCACAGTAGCAAAAAGTTCTTCCTCCTAACGTTGACTTTCGTTCATTCTGTAGGTTTTAATACAGGTATTACTGCATCCAGAGGACAGAGCATTACAATAATCAACAAATGCATGTGTTATTTTTTTCCTTGTCTTCACAGGATAGGAACTTTCTAACCTTAGTGATATTCCATGGCTGAAAAAAGAATGCTTTTGAATACATTTTACATGACTATTCATAGAGATGTCCTGGTCAATGATTACCCCAAGGTTTTTAACTCTTGTGTTAAATGAGAGTGAAAGGCCACTGAGTAAGTTTTGGTGGTGGGGTAAAATGTTGTTCAGGTGTTTAGGGCCTATCATCGTAAATTCAGTTTTATTAGAGTTTAAACATAAGAATTATTAGTCATCCAGATTTTAATGCCATGGAGGCAAGCATCAAGTTTAGTTGTTGGCATAAAGTCATTATGCTTCATGAAAGTACAGCTGGGTTTTGTCCGCATAGGAGTGGAAAGTAATGCCAAGTTCCCTTATAACAGATCCCAAAGGTAACATGTAGAAGGAGAATAACAGAGGTCCTAGCACTAAGCCTTGGGGCACACCATACTTTACTTTGGTGTGGCTTGATATTTCATTATGAACATGCAGTAAATAATGCAGTCTATACAGACTTTAAAGGAGAGCTTGGGCAGCTGGTTCGTGCAGGACACCGTTTCTGGTGTGAATACACAGGCGCACATGCACTGCAAACATACAACAACAGTTACCAGTTCTACCAATTGCCAGTTCACAAATTCAGTACCTTGTACCCAATGCTGTTGTTCTTATACCTACCGACAGCACTCGGCAGCCTCAAAGGACAAGGATATGGGCTGATTCAACTCCGTATTTTTCCTTTAAGCTTTACCTCAACATAGGTTTTATCTTAAACTCATGTTTTACAGCTTAAAAGGATGTCATGTTGGTCTCAAGACGTGTGCACTTACTGTCACAGATCTGCATATGGTTGTATTGTATTTTGTTTTATTTCATAAAAGGGAAAAATGGCAACATAAATGAATTTGCATTGTTTTTTGATCCCTCTAAAATGCAAACATGTCACCTACATGTCATGTCATTGTCAATGTCATGACATTGATGCACTAGGCTAATTACATTTTGGCTTGCATATTTCTTGTTGATATGTGCATTTAATGCCCATAAAAGAAATCTCAGACATGCTCAGAAAGGCGCAAATGACAGTAATAAATGCCAGAACCGTGGATTCAGCCTCTTAAAATTTAGTTAAGAACTACTTATTACAAAAGACTCTGAAGAGATAGTTCAGGAAATACATGGAGAAAAATAAAGGTAATATTTAGATATTCCCTTTTTTGGGAAATGAGGTCCCGTTCTGTCACATTTTATGCATAATGAAAGGAAAAAGATTATGAAGATGACACCTACCAGTAGGGCTGCTGAAATCATGTCTTGGACAAGAAAGAATGTTGTTTTTATACAAACCCATCTTGCCAGTTAGCCTTAACTTTGAAGTATCCTCCTTTGTTTTGTCTTTAGTCTTATTCAACTTTTCCTGTCTTTTGTTGACACTTTCTCAACTTCTTTGAGATTTCTCAAATTAGAAATTATAACAATAAAAAAAATCCTGTTTCAGCAACTGGTGTGTTTTCTTTGGACTATTTTCAAAAAATATGCTGCTTGTATGATTTGACAGTTTGAACATTTATTTGTGATTTACAGTTTACACAATGTCCCAGCCTATTTACAGTAGCCTACATTAGCCCATATGTTTGCCTGAAACAAATTAATTAGACAGTTTCTGTTTAAACATAGGTTACCTATAGCCTTGTTTTAGGTAGTGAGTACCATGTTATTAGTTAGCACTAGCACCCTGTGCATGAGCTGTTTTGTGTGCTCATATGACTGGGGTTTGAGTTTTATCTGAATAGTCCTATTTAAAGCAAATTAATGAAATTTGTTTGTGTATTTTTTAAATGGTCTGCACTATTACATTATTTATGAAGTTGTAAGTGAGCAACTCTGACAGAGGAAGCATTGAGCTAAATTAATCTTTCAATTTATTTTTAAATTAAATTACCTTCTAATTTATCTATCTATCATTTATTTCTTGATCTTTTACATCCTACATGCTTTTACCTGTTCCAGCTTGTATCATTTCTTTTTATTAATTTTTATTAATGTTTTTTATTATATGTTCATGACTTTTAATATGACATTTAATGTCCCGTTATTATTATTATTATTATTATTGTTGTTGTTGTTGTTGTTGTTGTTGTTGTTGTTGTTGTTATTGGGACTGGGGCTGGGGATAAAACAAGAAATTGAAATTGAAATGTTGAAATATTGCTTTTACCTGTGTGAAGCACATTGAGTGACTGTGTATGAAATGCTCTATAGAAATAAAATTGCTTTGCCTTGCCTTGTCTTGTCTTGCCTTGTAAAGATGACTAGTAATTTATGCTTTTTAAAAATGGCATCTAAATCAGTAAATAGTAAGATTTACATCAGTAATGTATACATTTTGGAACAAGTCTACATGAATGAACCATAGGCCCAATTTACAAGCTGTAGTCACCAGCATAGGGCACGAAAGCTGAAGTGCTGTTCTGAAGCCACCTGGTGGTTGAGTCTTGAGCTGACATTAAGTTGACAAGATCAAATAAGACAGTCACTACATTCACATGATACAATTTTAGTAGCATTGAGTGAATGCACACTAATAATTGAGGCTAATATTCTTAGTTTCCAGTTTGTTTGTTTGCTTGTTTGTTTACAGAAAATTACTCTGTGTTCACTTCTAAGTTCACTTGGTCCATGACCCTTAAGTTTACAGTCAAACCTGCCTGAATCTTACAAGATGTGGCCTTTTTCAGCTAATCCCATTTGCTTTACTAATCAAAGTCCTGGGAGCTGACTAGACTTCTGTGAAAATGCTCCTTCCACATGACCATGGTCCAAAGAGCTGACTAAGACTACAAACACAATGAGCCATCAGAGAGCCCTCTGCTATAGTCAGTTTGTGATAGGGAGATGTAGGAATTTGTGTCTGCTTTGAACTGCATGAAGATTTCACATTATGTTCACACAGTATGTTGCATATAGTATGTAGTGGTATCATATCCTATTATATGGTTTGATAAGGTTTTACCATATTGCTTTATTAATGCAGTAAGACAAGATAAAAGGTAAACGCATTAATTCCAAGCACAAAACAACACACAAAACAAAACAAAGAGGGAACAAAGAATGAGGTCAAACAGAAGTTATGTCAAGAAGGAGCTTCCTCCTTTGTGGACTCTATTCAACCCTGTCAGACAGGGCAACATACCACAGCAGAGGTGCGTTGTGTCTCACTTTAATAATAAAACCAAACCCACTAAGCACACTGTACATGTGAGGTGGCACATAATAACATAATAGACACATAATAACAGCTCACCAGTGCAGGAATCTATCACAATATATGTGAACAATGTACTGTTCTTTGTGCGACATTTCCTACTTGTCTCCCTATTAGGAAAAGACTGAGGAACTTGCTTTGTTCTGAGATCATGTTTTCTCCCCCACAGTGTGAATGGCCTGTATTACGTGAGACATCATGAGTTGTCACATTATGACTGTTGACCGAAGGCTGTGGTTAATGATATTAGATCACCCTACATGTTGAGTGTCTTCAACTGAAACCAAAAGTACAGGTACAGCTTTATGAATTTACATTTATAGCTAAGTCACGATAGATATGATAAATAGCTTTAAAATAAAACCTTACTCAAAACCTTTCTTAAAAAAATTAAAACAAACATAAAATTGAAAGATGTGATTTACTGAAAGTAGAGTAACTGATTCCAGAAATGTCCAATGTCCTTGTGCCAAAAAAGTTGCAATAATGACACATCCCTTGCATGTGCAGATCACCTGACCTTGGGTTCTCTTATAAACCCTCAAACCCACGATAGACAGTCACAAAGATTTAGTTTTTATCATGGGACTGATTTCAGAGAAAAGGGCTACATAGATGTATTTGTAGTGGCCCATATCACATGAAGCTGATGTGGAAAGATATTAACTTTTTACATTACATTCATTAGCTGTCATTTAGTTGATTCGTCTTAATCAGAGTGACCTACATTGAACTAACTACAGTTTCAGTTAAGTAAGGTAAGTACTTTGCTCACAGGGCCTAGGATGATAAGTGAGATTGAACTCCCAGTCTTCAGGTGTTCCCTGATAACTGGTCATCAGATCACCACCACCCCCACCCTGCTGTGGGCAACACAAATGGATTTATAAGGAACCAGAGTAAAGGCTTGAACTGCAAGTGGTTCAACTAATACAAAATGTTCAGTTAGTTATCTAGCTGAAATGAAAATATATAAGATCATTTAATGGAAAGTAAATGCTTGGAATAAGTTGGATACTTATTTGACTCTAGGAAAAAAAGTTTGACACACATGCACACACACACACACAAACTGTACATGAACACACACACACACACACACACACACACACACACACACACACACACACACACACACACACACACCAGGAGTGCACTCATGTCAGTTGGTAACAGCAGTGCTGTTCAGTTATTCCCACTACCCACCTTTTTTCTGTCCGTTGGAAGTCAAACATGTGACCCCACCAGTCACAACTTCAAGTCCTCTAGGCATGGATGTGACAGGAGTAGAAAAATAATGAACGAGGCAACACTTCCTGTGATACATGTGGAAATCTTCACCTGATCTTAAACCCACAGCACAAAATAGCCAGCTCATCCTTGAACAGCAAAAATGATGTGACTGGAGGAAGTTTCTTGTAAGATCCATGGATTTTTCTCAGTCCCAATTCCAATCTCTCCCCCTTCTCGTGTTACTAATTACAGTCCAGTCAACAAAGACTAACATGGCCATAAATACATTTTTTTTATTAAATAAGAGGTGTTTTTCTAGTTACACTTTTCAAGCAAATGTGCTGTGGAAGGAATAATTTCTACCAACCTAAACTCATAATCTCAGATACTCAAACACTACTGTAGACCAACACCATTCTTACATCACACAAGCAGAAATGTGAATATTGGGATTGTGACACTTCATGACACTTCAAATCAAGGTGAGGGCCTGACACCTCAACTCAAAATGAAGGCATCCTCCAATTTACCAGAAATAGAAGAATTTGAAAGAAGACAGTACATTACTGAAAGCATGTTCATGACACAACTGTGGTGTGGTGCACACATGCATGTCTTCCACCTGACCCACAAATCCACAGATCCCTCTGTGGGGGATGGAGCTGCTCACACATGCACTTCTCCAAAAATCTTGTGTTAGGGTTGATAACCCCCACCCACCTCTATCTAAATACCATAAAGGCCCAAATATGACATTGCTCATTATCAGGAGACAGAAGACATTTACATTCATATTGGACAACAGAGAAACTCAGTGGACAGTGAGTACACATTTTTCTCCGGTTTAAATTTTCATTCTTAAACCAGATTTCTGCTTAAAATAGCAGAGCTGATCCTATGTTGCAGGTACAGTTGATTCCATCTCTGTACCACTGGTTTTATTGAGGCTTTACCGCAGAACTAAAATACAATGGAAATAAAATGTAATAAAATACTAAAAAATAAAACAGAATTTAATCAGATTAAAACTTAATTGCATTTTGGGGAAAAACAAATCATAGAGTATGCTGGTTCCCCTGGACATATACTTACTTATCCGCTCATTTACACTGATCTATATCAAAAGTTTACTCTTATGGTACTCTATATCAGAAGCTTATTATTACTATTATAATAATAATTATTATAGTAGTAGTTGTAGTTGCAGTAGTAGTAGTAGTAGTACTAGTTGGAGTAGTATTATGGTGTGTTTTACCAATTTTATTGCGATAAAATATCACAAATGCTGAAAATACTAAGTATAATGTAACAAAATTCACTGTAAGTGGAACTAAAAATGAGCAGATTTTGGATTTCAATAAAAAAAAGAAAACCTTTGCCTTTATTAACATATGGTGTTTAGAAGTGGAGTGTTATGTAAGTGTATTTGCGCAACACTCCCACAGTTGAAACCACAGTCTGGACACAAAGCAGACTGCAGTTTAGAAATTTCTTAATAACTCTGCCATAATACCTTGCAGAAATTCTTTTCAATCCATTCTATGACAGACAGGACAGACAGCATACCATAACAGGGTTTCCACAGGAACGTGCCATAACAGAGCTTCCGCCCAGACATTACAGGGAACCCAGTAACCCCTCCCATATGCACTGTATAGTGTACCAAACAGAATACTTTCATGTATCGTGAGATGGTAGTTTCAGAAGTCAGTCAGAATATTCATTTGCATTAGCAATAAATTAGGCCATGTATGGAAAGTGTTTGTTGTTAGATAGAATAATGCATGTCACAGGGCATGGGGTTATGGTTTTAAAGTTGCTGTCAGACAAAGGGTGTCTTTAATTATGTCATATGGGAGCAGCACTGAGGGAGCGGCTGAAACAGTGGCAGGTGACTTCTGAGAAGAGACTTTATTACGTGTCTGGGACTGTGAATGAATCATTGGAGTCCACCGGCTGCGAAATGTCGTTGCTTTTGGGGAATATAATTTTTTTTATTGTTTTTTTGTTTCCATCACATTCTGACAGAATCCCACCTTGGCATAGAACTGTAAATTGTATAACCTGAGAGATTCCACTTCATATCTTGGTAAGTTTCTTTAAATGATCATTATCAAATGTGCAATAGATTATTTAATTTATATTTATTATATATGATGTGTTATCCATGTATGTATCCATGGATTAATATACTATAAGAGAGTTCAATGGAACTAATTTTATCCATGGATTAATATACTATAAGAGAGTTCAATGGAACTCATTATCCTATGTCCTGTTCATTCAGATGTTTTATATGGGCGTGTGTTATCAAATTAATACACTATGCAAACTGTTGTTCTGCCCTTCTCTGTGAGAGTGCAGTTAGAAACACGGAAGAGATTTATTACACGTTATATCCTGCCGTCAAGAGGTTACTGTGTACAGGGCAAACACAGTCTGTACTTTGGATGTGATTGTAAAGTATGCTTTCGATGAGAAGAGCTGATGTTTGCAGCTGTGTGTAATAAAATATGCTAATTTCAGCACTGAAATTATGAAGGCAATGCAAAAGAAAACCCTAACTATTAAAATATTGAAGGGGTTTCTGAATATATTGTATTTGTAAGCCATTTTAACCATTTAATGCTTTCTTGCATTTGTGTTTTTAGCAGCAGACAAGACCTGATTTACATTAAGGTGCCTGTGACCCTGAGAGAAATACCAGTTGTGGTGCTAGACCCTGAGACGTCAGATGGGAACCAGTGAGTTCTCTTTTCTTAAAAAGAAAGAGACCACAACGGAAGTGAAAATGAGTGCACAGACTCGATTCACAAGACTACGCTGGGCCCTAACGGTGATCGGACTGATCCTATACGCAGGGGACATTGTGACTGATTTCGTTGTGGCAGCCAGGCATCTGCAAGGTGGAAACATCACATGGGGCATACTGACGGTTGCATTTGTTGTCTGTGCATCAGTATGTACACAAATATTCAGCTACACCTGGTTCAGAGATGATACTGGGGGCAGGCACGTCTCATGTGACATTGTCACTGGACTACACGTCACACACATGGGCATCCTCACAAGGTACAGTACATGAAGAAAATGTTGGGCAAGGGCTAGGCATGAATTTGTGAAGGGCAAGCAGTATTCAGGCTTTGTTTTCAGTTTAACGCAAGAGTTTCATTATCAGTGAAAAAGTCAGATAACTGTGCTCTTGCATAACTTGTTTGTCTATGCATATCATGGCATGCTCATTTGGCATGCACAGCACAGCATGTGAAAAATGTGCTGGTGTACGTGGTGACATGCTCAAAGTCTTTACTTCCTGTTTAATCACAGGACAGATGTTAAAACGCAAACAACAAAAACACTAACAGCTAGTAATGGGCAAAAAAATGATTCTTCCTTGCTCACAGCAAGGATGTCCTTATCAGTCCAGCAATCTCCAATGAGCTAAAAGGAGACCTGTTAAGATGTAGTCCAGTTTTGACAAAATGATATATAACTTCCCCTTCTCCCTAAGCAGCATATAGATTATCTTGAATTTATTTGTCATTGTCCAAGCCACTTTGTGCTTATTTTTTACTTAAAGGGTAGGTCCATTTCTTTACACTTTTCTTTAGCCTTGTTTTCTGATTGGTTGATTATGATGAAACACGCTGGTTAAGGTCCCTCTGCTCTGAGAATTTTCGGCAGAATTTCCACCTACAAATCGCTGCAAAATAAGGTTTCCAACAAGTTCCTGACCATTCATTGTTTTGACCTTTCATTGTGGACCTACTTTTTCAAACCCATCACACCCGTATGTAAACGTCCACCTAAGATTTTGAAGCAATACAAGCTAATAGAAGTCACACTTTACAATGATTTTTGTCACATCTTTACAAACGAAATTTTAATGCGTTTTTGGAAAGATTGCAGCAGTGCACTTATGCAGCCATTGTGTAGGTGTGTGTGTGGGGGAGTGCCACTGCAACAACCGAAACATTCAACAGAAGCAGAAGCATTCATCAAAATTTTATCTTAACCATTGGATTTCATCATAAACAATCAGAAAACAAGGCTTTAAGTGTAAACAAGACTAACTGCCCTTTAAATCCAGGACTGTGTAAGAATAGCACAAACTGAAATAATTATCTGACCTTGACCAAAGGTCAGATTTATTAAAAAGATCATAACTTGCAATACTGATGTGTGTTTATGGATTTGTGCAAAGAAGGAATGTTTCCTCCATGTGCAGTGCATAATAGTGTGGGGCTCTGACTTGTCACCTGAAGGTATTTCCAGCTGCTACATAGAAGCTACCAGGTGGTGCGATCAACCTCAACCCACTCACCGACGAGGACCACCGCAACTTGTTTGGCCTGGCGGCAGATCTGAGCATGCTCCGTCTGTTTGAGGCCTTCTTGGAGAGTGCTCCACAGCTGCTGCTCCAGCTCTACATCCTCCTCCTGGGACATGGACACGCCTCAGTCCTGCAGTGTAAGGAAACATACACACACACACACACACACACACACACACCTCAGTCCTGCATAGTAAAGAAACACACACACACACACACACAAACCTCAGTCCTGCATAGTAAAGAAACACACACACACACACACACACAAACTCTCTTTCCCTCACACACACACACACACACACACACCTTAGTCTTGCATGAATAAATAAACACAGACACACATTCACACAGAAACACACTTAACACTGTGTGGGAATAAAACATCAGCTGAACTTGAATCACTTTTGCAAGACAAGCGAAAGAAAATAATGTGCGCTCACTGCTCAGTTGGATTTAATTACATCTATGCAGTGCGCTTTTAAACATACAGTACTTCATGTAATGGTGGCATACATATGGTCCCACTTCATATAAAGTAACTATCAAGTAGGAAACACTTTTATTTCCCTTTCTGCAGACAACACAATTTACACACTGAATTCAGTGTGCTTGACATAGGATAATTATTTGCAGTTGCTGTAAACTAGACTGCTATGGCACTGCCTGGTCTTGAGCAGCAAAGCAATGCAGGCAAACTCCATAGCACCAAGACTTTACCTTACTTTGTTGATAATAATTATTTTTCATTGAGTTTTAGTACTGGCGATTCTTTTAAATTAAGTCAAATTGTATTCTCTGTTAACCCATACCTAAACTCTAGATATCCACCTAAAGTATAGGAACACTATGTATGAGATGGCTTACACACAGGACATGGTGAGTTGATGATTATGTTTTTGTGTGTGTTATTCGTGTAGACATCTCCATGGCTTTCTCCTTCTTCAATGTCGCCTGGTCCATGGTGGACTACCGACGCTGCCTCCGGAGGTCATATGCGCAGCTGACTGAGATGCCTTCCGGTCTACCCACTGTTGTTTACCTGCTGTATAAGTTCTTTTCCATTACCACCCGTATCTTCAGCCTCAGTCTTCTGCTTGCACTGAGTCCCTTCAGCATCTTAGCTATGGCTCTGGTGTGGTTGCTGGGTACGGCGTGGGCCTTCTCCCTGCGCACCAACTTCTGCACCGGAGAGCAAATAAGCCCTGGAGCTCACAGGAGAGCTCTGGAGTATATGTACCGTGCCATTGTCGGCGTTATTCTCGTCTTCTCTTTCTTCAACGTCAAGGGCCAGAAGACGAAGGTGCCCATGATAGTCTACTACATCTTCTACTTCCTGGAAAGCGTCTCTGCACCGATCCTCCTGTACACGTTCAAGCCAGACATGCTGAGTTACGAGTATGCCACTGCGGCCATCGTGGCGGGCCTGCTTATCGGACTGGGCCTGTTGTGTGTGTACTATGCTCGCTTACACCCGCGGGGGGTGCAGCGGGTGGCTGATGAGGTGGACGGCATGGAGAGACAGGAGGCCGGGTCAGACGCAACACGAATGACACGCTTCCTACAGATCTGATTTCTCAGGCTCGGGCAATAAACTATTTAATTTATAGTGTGACCAATGTTATTTGGTTGAAAGACTGTACATCAAAAAATCCAGTCTCCACTAGGTGGCAGCATTGTTTAAAGACAATAATTACTGTCGGTAGTTACAGTTACCATCCTAGAGTGATGGGCCAGGCTTACACATAACACACTCTCCAGTTTTACTCTATGTGTGTATATATTTTAGTTTATTTTGTTAATAACAAATAAATGTGTTTTCTTATTTATTATTTATTCTACAGTCTGTATTAGGATTAAAATTAAAGTATGAATTTGCACTAACATTACAAAACAAGTTTTCTACCGTATTGGATGTGTGGAGTGTGATGACTTTATAATCTGATTGGTCCAACACATGAAAACTTTCCAAAATATGTATTCATGACAGGAGTGGGTTTATGCTCAAACGCATGACCTTACCGGCTCACCATGTTAACCTGGATCTCGTCTGAGAGCAGAGGCAAACAACAGCACGTCATTTGTGAGCCAAATTTAAAGATAACAAACCCATCTTAATTTTGTTTTGACTACCAGCAAAATATTGTGCAAGCCAGCTGAAGTATGGAGGGAGGGAAGAAGAAAGAGGGAGGAGGAGGGGGAAGGAGAGAGAAGGAGGGCTATAGGGCAAGAGAGATGGAATCAGGGAGTAAGGGAGAAGGAAAGAGGGTGAGAGGGAAGTAGAGAGAGAGAGAGAAAGAGGAAGTGAGGGAGGAGGGATAGAAAAATGAAGGAGAAAGAAGAGAATGCGAGAGAAAGAGAGAGAGAGAGAGAAAGAAAGAGAGCGAGAGAGCTGGGCACTGGTCTCCCTCTGGCCCCTATCCTGACATGTGTGACGGTGGTGGGTGAGCTCACCTGCGAGGCACGCTGACAAACCACAGATTCCTGAAACAGTAGTTAGCCTTCAAATAAACACCCGCATTTTTCCAGCGCACGATGGCAGCCTTTTCCTTGTTTATTTAAGGAAGAGAGAGGAAAAGAGGGAGGGGGGGAATAAAAAAAAGAATTGCACAGCACTTAAACTTTCATCTGACCGTTGTCTCCTGTCAGAATCACTCTATAAAACAGCAGGGCCTTGATGAAGAAATGGTGCCATGGCAACCCACCAGCAAATTGTTGCGACGACGGCTCACTCTTGGTTTTGGCGTGGGGCTGTTGTGGCGCTGGCCGAAAGCCTTATGTCTTTTCCATCCACGTTCAGAATGAGGGAAACGAAGAGGAAAAAAAAATCCCTTCCTTCATCTCTTGTTTGTTCTCCAGCCCGTGCCAACATTTTGGAGGAGAGCTCTGTCTTCTCGTCTGTGTGTATTTTCACCACATCCCTCACTTTGGAGCGCTTTTGGTTCTGCCGGGCCTCCCTAGAGGCTAACACAGTTGTCTTTGGCTGTGAGGCTTCTTTTTTCAAGGCTCGGAGTTGGTGCAGACCTTATGCACTCTACACAGCCAGGACCAAGCGGCCACAGTGCTCCCTCAAAGCATGGGATGGATCATCACCACCACAGAGAGCTCTGGGCCTGTGATTGAGTAGCACTGCTGGCTCTTCCACAAGTATAACTGGGATGTGGGCACAGGGGAAACAGGCTGTAATGATTACAGTCCAAAGGCATGTTGCACCTTGCCTGCAAATACAGATTTATACTATTTTCACTCTTTCGCGTCTGCGGTTACCCTGGGGGCTGTACCCAGCCTTTGCAATATAGTTATGGTCCTAGAGAAGGTGCTCCTTTTTCTTGAAATCTCAATGAAACAACTCACAGCTTTCCAGTTTATATTTAAATGTAGGTTATTTTCATAGCTTTAGACTTGTAGTGGCTCCAAGATCTCTTCTTCTGAGCCTTTGGGCTCTGGATCTGGGCTGGGTAAAAACGCAATCACTGTTTCTTACCAAAGTTATCTGCCATAACCTAACAATTTCTAGGCTATGGTCAGTCAACATAACTCATGATCATGAAAATGATCAAATATTTCACCCCTCCTGCCCCCCAACCACTTCCCCCAGCACCTGTGAGTGAGGATGTGTGTACCGTACATCTTCATCAGCATGCCAAAATAAAAGCCCTCACCCCCTTTCCCCACTGTACCCACCCCTCGCTCCATGATGGATGCTCTGAGCTCTCTTATACTTCCACAGTTTCAGCAAAGCCTAATGCAGCAGGCTGCTGAGTTAAAAGCCAGGATCACGTTTTACAGGCGAGGGCAAAGACACTGTGTGTCTGGCCTCTTCTGCTATCCTCCTGCTCTCTCTCTCTCTCTTTCTCTCTCTCTTTCTCTCTCTCCCTCTCTGCATCATCTTCTTGATAGGCCTAGAATTCCTGTGGCTGCATGCATTCAGAAGAGTGTGCCAGATTTAAGTCACTTTAAATAGTGTAACAGTCGTTGTTACATGAAGCACAGCCTCAGACCTTTGACAGCAGGGAAGCAGGACTTTTTTTCAGAGGATAAAGCATTGGGCGACTCAAAAAACAGCAGCACTTAATTCCGCAGCTACAGACCTGAGCCTTTTATATTCAACAACCCTGTCCGGTAATATATGCTTCTTAATCGCAGAGAATCCCCAGGCTGAGTGGTAATAATTGCACAACTCTCCAGAGTTGGCAACTCACCAAAACCGGGCTTTGTGTAGTTGTGCATTATTTCCGTCATCAATCACCTATGCATCTCTCATGAACAAGCTCAAATCTTTATTGCACCTCCAAATTACATTACTGGACCTAAGTTACTCCATGTTTGAGCTGGCTGCAGTCCTGTGTCTTATCATTAACACATCCCAAATGGCACAGCATAACTCCCACTGCAAACTTTTAATGGTTTGCATTAACATAAAACTTGCTTTAAAAATCTAGGCCCCACTAGACTACTCCCTTCCACGCAGAAAAACAAAGTCTTATCTTTTTGGCTTTTCATGTCTGTTTCCTGTGCGCGCGCGCGTGTGTGTGTGTGTGTGTGTGTGTATGTGTGAGCAGAGTGTGTGTGTTTGGGGGAGGTGAAGAGGTTTGGTCAGAAATGGGGCATGGTGCCTTGCACTTACCACAATTTGTACAGACACAATAAACCAGCGCTTAGGCCTTTGGTCTGGCTGTTTTTCATTACGGCTTCAAAGTCTATATAAGCCATGATTAATGAGGGGCCAAGATGCAGTGTGTCTTTAATTATTATGGCTGAGACTGCCGATGCGGGCAGAGGTGCATTAGCGGCGGTCAGTACACGCCGGCCGAGCAGAACCGGAACATGACGGGACGGGACGAGACATGACATGACGCGGCGCGGGGATTTGCCTCACTGCTGGAGAATTCCCTCAGAACTGTGCAGAAAGTGCTGTGTTGTTGGCATGTGTGTGCTTGGTGTGTGCATGTGTTGAGTGTTTTACAGTACTGTGTGCGTGTGCACTGTTTCTTCTTGTGTGTGTGTGTGTGTATGTGTTGTGTGTCTACCGTGTATGTGTGTGTGTGTGTGTGTCTGTGTGTGTGTGTCTCTTCCGTGTATGTGTCTGTTTGATGTGTGTGTGTGTGTGTAAGAGTGTGTAGTATCTGCTCCTCAGCGCTGGAGCGAAGGGCACAGGGAGTTCTTTAATCACAGAACACATGCTGGTAAATGAGTCCAGTCAGTGACAGATTGTACGATGAGGAGAGCTTTAATTAAGTCCAATCCGTTCCGAGCTGATCAGAGAGTGGCATTGCATTTTTTTGTTTCTTTCTTTTCTTCCTTTTTCTTTCTTTCTTTCTTTCAAAAAAAAAAAAGTCTCCCGGAGGTTCTCCAAATAAAGTCCACATGCAAGGGCCAAAGAACTGCAGACTGTTTTCCCTCCTTTCATGCACTGTTTTATGGACCCATGTCTGTAGAATGGGCCAGCACTGGTGGCAGCTGTGATATCTTAACCAGACGATTACAAAGAATTTCAGGAACTGGCATCCTTTCAGGGCGAAGAGGGAAAGCAGCCTGCAGTGTTACAGAAATCTGGCGATCTGACTTCTTTCATGTGGATGTGGAATTGTTGCTAATCATGAATTTTAAATAAAGAACAAGTCTACCTCTTATGATATTTTGACTGAGTGAATGATTGGTTGATGACTTGACCATGGGCCTGCCCATTTTCTAGTTATATCATATATATATATATATATATATATATATAATACACATGTATAAATATCTCCACCCACCATGTGCACTGTTTGATGTTCCCAATAAAATCCTTTCAGGTCTAAACATTTTACCATTGAAATTAAAGTTTAAGACAGTGTGCCGCTCAATGTATATTTCTCTCTTTCGCTTTCATCCAGCACCTGTTGAAATGCATAGAAGTGTGCACTAGAAACGACCTGGTCAGAGAGAGTACCTGAAAAGGTGGTTAGAGTGGACAGACTACAGGACAAATCATTACATAACCCTAAATGGTAAGAAGGCTGTGTTCAGGGGAGGCTGGTGTTCAAAAATCCGATAGCTACCTTCAGCCAGTGTTGAACTAGCATATCATCTATTTATCTTTATGAATATCCAAAATATCCAACCCATACACTCATACTGCCTTAGACAGACAGTAAGACACACATACAAACCCACACAGAGAGAGAGACACAAAAGAGAGAGAGAGAGAGAGAGAGAGAGAGAGAGAGACTCATAATCACCCAAATTAGCAGACCTATGATTGTGTGGGATTTTGTCCATATGTAGATATGTAATCCTGGCCTTGAGTGTGCGTAATGGATGAGTGAAAAGGGCTCTGTGGGTGTGTTTATGTGTTTGTGTCTATGTGATTTAAATGAGAGCAACTGCACAGTGACAGGCCCCTCATTAATATTGTTATGGTGCTTTAAACTGATATTAAATCTTTTATCAGATGCACTCTGCAATAAGGTCTATGAATTATACACTTCCACTTCACATTTGTGTTTATAAAACAATTTTAATTGCAGAATAAATTAAAATATATCTAACCTTTCCAAATGGACATTAAAGGACTAAGTGCTCTTATATAGTTTATTTTTCTACACTAATTAAGAATGTTACTCTGATGTATCATGATAAACTATAATGCCAGATTAATTAGTGTTTCCATGACTTCACCTTTATCATGTCAGCCAAAAAAAACACAAAGGGTTATTATAGGTTTGTTCTGTTTGTGGAGCATAATAATGAAAAAAATCAAAGATAGATTGTGTATTTGGTGTACCTAAGTGAGCGGAGTTAACAAAATATAGAGTTCTGTTGTAAAAATACTTTTAGATTTGTCTCCGTTTGAGTCCCATGCTGTTATACATCCAACCACAAGGGGCAGTATATCTCTTTAGTGTCTGTCTTTTGGCCAAAGAAAGTGAAAGGAAATTGCTGATGAAAGATCTTAGAGAAATATAGTAGTTGTTGAGATGTTGTGGCAAAGCCTAGTGACAGGAGCTAGGTCACAGTGAGAACAAATCCAAAGATTTTTGCATGCTGAATAGAGCTTATGCCTCAAATCCCAGAAAGAGTCTGCTAGGTACACACTGGTAAAATACTGTAATTCTGCAACAAACCGTAAGCCCAGTAAAACACATAAAATAATAACAAACACATTCATGGCACTCACACAAATACATACAAGAAAACATTGCTATCCTAGATACTGACATATCAAAAGTAAAACACTGATTTGCAAAATGTATCGATTCATTTTGTATAACCATACCATCAGTTTGCAGACTCATTCATGTTACAGCTACCACAACTACTTTCTGTATACAATCACCTGCTTCATCACTAAATACATGCAGCATTGTGAGATACCATACATACCCTATAGTGAGATGTCAGCATGCATTGACTTTATAGGTCTTGCTTTATCACTAAATAATGTTTTTACATATGTAACTACATATGGTTGGAGGAAAACATTTCATTGCTTTAGTGACTACACTGCACACAATGCCAATAAGGCTGAATCTGATTTAATGTTGTTTAATGATACACTGGCGTCAGTGCACAACAAAATGAACAGTGCTGTGCATGAGCCAGATATACATTGAATTAGCATCGAATGGCACGGCAGCAGAGAGCTAATTTCGTAGCGCAAGTCAGATGTCATGCACCTGGAGGCTCTGTGGCAAAACGCCGTTCAGATGGTTAGACGGCTGGTGACAAACTAAACAAGCCCGTGGCCAAGGCAGCTATCCCGGGAGTCCTCCGCAAATACTCGTTCCGAATCGCAAACCATAATCACTGCCACTTATGTTCGAAATAACCACCACTTCTGAAGCCTGGGCGAGGAGTTTGGACACCCCTGAAGAATGTTAAAATGCAGAATGACAGTAAATGTTTGTAAGTAGGGTGTACATTAAGCCTTAATTACAAGCTCAGAAAGACGGAGGTGGAGAAAAAGAGAGAGGGAGGGAAAGACAAGAAAAAAAAAAACTAATTTGTATAATCCTAATTTAGAAGCTGTGGTTTTGTGTTTCATGGATGTGGACTATCAAAGCATGCCACCTAAAGTTGTCCATGACATCCTTGTGTCTTCTGCATTAGACATAGTCCCTGTTTGAGTCACCCACTTTCACACATATGCATACACACACACACAAACACACACACACACACACGCACATGCACACACACACATTGTCTTACAGACACACAAACACAAACACAAACACAAACACAAACACACATACATACAAAAAGAGAGACACAGACTCACACACAGAAGAAGAAAGAGAGAAAGACACACACACACACACATTGTCTTACAGGCACACAAGCACAAACACACACATACAGTATATATACACAGAGACACAGAAACACACACACACACAGAAAGAAAGAGAGAGACACACACACACATACACACACGTTGTCTTACAGACACAAAAGCACACACACACACACACACACACACACACATATATACACAGAGACACAGAAACACACACACACACACACAGAAAGAGAGAAAGAGACACACACATACGCACACACACATACACACACTCCCTCAGATGGAAAACAGAAGCCTTGTTTTTGCTGGGCATGCTCCTGCTGTGCTGTGTGGTGGAATCAGGATCATGATGGATGATGGGACATTCTTGTTTATTTATGCAAGGGGCAGAGAGTGCAGGGACGACAGAGAGATTTCACATGTGTGTACCCCCCCCCCCCCCCCCCCCCCCACCACCATCCCCTCACCCCCAACAACACAGACACACACACACACACACACACACACACACAAACACACAGACACACATCATCACCACCCCGCCCCATCCACCCCGCCGAGTCATCCTGCCCATAAGGAGCTATGCACACGTTCAGCACCTACATGAGATTAGAAATTATGAATGAGTGATGGGCCAGTGGAGAGAGGCGGCTGAAAGAAATGGAAAGGGGTGAATGGAGAAAGAGAGAGAGAGGGAGAGAGGAAGAAAGGAAAGAAGGAAAGCAGAGGGAGAACAAGAGTTGTAAGGGAAAATGTGTGTGTGTGTGTGTGTGTGTTTGAGAGAGAGAGATATAGAGAGAGATAGGGAGTGTGTTATTAGGGGAAAGAGTGAATCTGTGTATATGTGTGACAGAGACTGAGAATTTGCAGAGTGAGTGAGAGCAGTAGAGAGACAAAAGAGAAAGAAACAAGAGAGAGAGACAGAGAGAGAGAAAGAAAGAAAGAGAGAGAATGAGATGCATGCTGCCTCCACGTCCCAGTAGAGGAAGCTTGCCTTGATTAGCTTGAGCGCCGCTGCCCTGTGCTACGTGTTTGTTCTCTTACATCATAAGCCCTCTCTCTCAACCCCAGACTCATGGAAGCCATCCATTCCCCCGCCGTGTTTCCAATTTACACCGCAACACGCTGGCTCATCCCAGCCGAACAAGAGTGACGAAGGCAAACGATCACTAGCATACTTATTCACATGGTGTTTATAGGCCTGGATGTAAAAAACGAAGGTCAGGGCAGACATATCTATCTGTTTTAAAGGAAAGGAAGTCCACATGTTGCTAGGTGAGTGATGATCTATGAATCACTGTCATCACAACTACTTTAGTTTCATACAGTCTGGAAAGGGGAGATTGACTGTAGTTGTAGTCAGTACTCCTACTGAGATTAAGTGCGCTGCATTGTCCATTAAATAAAGGGGCATTTTCTGCCTGGAAGTGTTTTTTAACGGACATTCTGGCAGCTGACGTCGGAGGTTGGAGCGGTCGGAAATTGAGCGGCTAATTAAACTGGCTGTATTGTCTCACCGCACATCTGGGAGCTGGGAGCGCACACAGGCACTGCTGGGGTGGCCCCCATCGCTAGCAAACGAGACCAGAGAGCAAGGGCACGTGATAAAACAAACCATTAGTGATATTTTCCCACAGAGCTCATCGGACATCACCCACTATTTATCCCCCTGCACTTATTACCATCTCTCTCGGAAAGATGTGTGTGCACGTTTTGACTCGGCGAAACGCGGATGACCCAGTATTTGTACAGAGACCCTACAGGAAACGAGTCTTAAATTGCGACATTATGTCTGTAAAAATTCCACATTAAAAACATTTGGGAGAACAAGGAAGCGAGGCATGTGTCTGCATGTGTAACTGCCTTAAAAAAAAAAAGAATGCCAGACTTTCTTCTCTCTCTTATGAGGCCACTGCATATATCCTGTTTAATCTGTTACAAGCCTGCCATACCAGTAGTCTGCCCTGCTTCAGTTCTGGTAGAAATATTGAATTATTAAAAAGATTCTACTCTCCGGCAATAATGTGCGAGGGGTTTTTTGAAGTTGGCCCAGTGAAATTTGTTATACATTAAGCCAGTGATAATCTGATTATGGATTGTGATCCATTAAATCTACTGTAAAAATGCACTGTGCACTAGTTTTGAACTCAATACCGGGACGAAACCTGAGAACAACTGTGAAACATTAAAGGGCCTTTGATGTCATATTTAACCCATCTGCAAAGGAGAAAGGGGGGATGTTCATAAATGCAATTTTGACCATGAAGAGAGAGGAGGGTGTGAGAAATGAGATGTGTGATTTCTTTCTCTCTCTCTCTCTCTGATTGTTTGTCATAAGCTTAGGCATGAGACAAGTCGTCTGCCCGCCTGCCTCTCTGCCTCAGACAACTTCACCACCCCCCCGACCCCCCTTCCCCTCCCTGCTGTGCTGTTTTATCGAGGGGCAATAAAACCCAACTCCCCGCTTCACGCCAGGGGTGCGTCCGGACACGGGACAAAGGCTGGTTTCCCCCGCAGGACCAACAAGGACCACTACTGTCACTTCTCCTTCACCTGCATCAGGTAACAAGCCCCTGGCTGATGCTTTGCTTCTTTTAAACCTCTCAGCACAGAGCATACAGGAAAGGGGGAGTGGGGCGAGGGGTGAGGAGGGTATCTGACGGTTACTGGAAGACCTACTGGGGTTCTTCTCACAGCTTATCACCCTGCTGTCTCCTCAGAGCTCCTAAGCTGACATATTATGTGATGTCTCTTTCTGTCTTAAGATTGTCTTAGATGGCCTCGAGAAGAATTTGTCACACAAGGTCAAGTGATTTGCATGCTGTGCCTCCTACATCACACAACAAAGCCTGCTGTCAACAGCGGAAAACGTAGGACGGCCTCAAATGGTAAGCTAGCTATTCTAGGTCTTGTTTTTGTGCATACATTAGTCTTACAGTATCATACCATTAAGCACTAAAACAAAACATTCAGACTAGAAGCCCTGTATTTATCGTGCATAGTGTTATGTCGTGGGTGTATTCAAATAACCTTAAAAACCATCTCAAACGGAGTTGCCCCAAACGCATTGGCTGAAAGAAATGGTAGATCGGGTTAGAATGGGGCAGGGTAAGGCAGGGGCGGTGTGGTGCGGTGCGGTGCGGTGTGGTGTGGCACATTCCTAAACGTCCCCTGCGCAGGCAGGCGTTCGCCCTTTCTGCTCTGCCGTCATGAGCCCCGGTGCTGACAGTGTGAGGTCTCAGTGGGAGGGCAGCCGAGTTATTGCTATTCAGGAATGTAATACAACAAAGATGTGGCGCTTCGGTAATCCCTCGAAAACAAGAAAGAAATGCCTCCTGCAATAACGCCACAGCTCGGGGAATGAGAGCGTGTGGACTCTGAAAAATCATTACCCTGCCATCCCCCACTCACCCCTCACACACACACACACGCACACACACACACACACACACACACATATACACACACTCCTCACCACCCCATAAGCCGGGGGAGGAAATGTCACGGTGCTGATCCACGCTGAGATAAAACACCCGGCATGACATCACCGACCCGAAAAAAAAAAAAAAATTCCCTAACTTTCCCCTGGTAGCCTGGGCCCTTGACCAGGCCATCTGAATAATAATCATGTATTCTACTCCGCACCGGGCAATTGGGCTTTGACCACTGTGCCCGTCCAGCCAAGCAAAATAAGAATCAGGAGGATGACGGTCGGAGCACCACAATTAACTGGGATTTCTTTCTATGCTGTGCAAGCCAGAAGAGTTGAGGCTATAATTTGGATGGGGAGACATTTTTCATTCACAGCGCCTGGACCTGTAAGTCTGAAAACATGGGAAAACAACAGTGAGGCAGACAGACAGAGAGAGAGAGAGAGAGAGAGAGAGAGAGAGAGAGAATGTAAATGGTGCCATCTAAGAATGAGAGAATATCTGTTTTTCTCATGATCTACATAATAGACTGAACTCTCAGGTCTCTGTTGCTATTCATCATCATGGTTATGGCCAATCCAGGAGAGGGAAATGTGTGAGTGTGTGATAGACAGAAAAAGTGAAGGAATACCAGACAGAGAAAGACAGAGAGAGAGAGAAAGAGAAGTGCAATTATAGTGAAAAAGAGATAAAGGTGGAGAACAAGAAATAGATGGAGAGGTAGATAGAGGGGGGCAGGAGAGACAAGTGGCACTGCACTCACTCACACACACACACACACACACACACACACACACACACACACACACACACACACACAGACTGACAGAGAGAGAGTGAGAGAGACAGAGGAAGAGAAAGGCTGAATGAAAGAGAGAAGCTGGGGGTTCATGTGGGAACCGGGAGGCAGACGGCAGTTTCAGACTCTGTCCTCATACGTCAGCCCACACTTCCAGACAAGCTGCCCCCGGCGTCCCACTCTGAGCTCCCCAGGCTTCTGAAGGGGGTGGGGGGTGCTGGGGCTGGAGGCTGCAGACAGACAGACAGGGCCTCTCCGCTCACAGGCCCCATGCTTTGAAGCTGAGACACACACCACTGAAGTTCCCTGGACGGGGGTGTCAAGGCTGAACACTGACCATCAGAGCCGCCCAGACCAAAACCCTTACTCATGAAGACACACACACATACAAACACACACACGCACACACATGCAAACGCATTTACTCTGTCACTTACAACTCTCTCTCTCTCTGTCTCACACACACACATACATTTATTCACTCTGTCAGTCACACACACACATTCACAGTACACACTCACTCATGCTGTCATATGCACACACACACAGACACACATGCTTTACTCACACACACACACACACACTAAACTCACACCATCCCCATATCCTCCAGAGGCCCTAATGTCAGGAACCTAACAGCCCTCTCTCACTGACCGCTGAAGAAGGGGGCGCTGGGATATCCTCCCGTTGACGGAGTGCTTGTTTTTCAAGCACCTCGGGGGATCCCAACCAGCTTTCTCAAGGGCCCCAGTATTAACAAATTAGCCTGTGATAGTGCATCCGCAGACGAGGCAACATTACGGGACAAGACCAAGCTGTAGGCCTGTGTGACTTATGGTGATTATTTATCATTTATGGACCCTCTTGAAGCTCATGCATCATTAATGCCACCCCTGGGTCCACTCTGGACCTGACGGAGGCCTCGTTCCCCGATACCAGAGACAGGGACCCCAGGGTTCAGTTCGTAACTGAGCCCTTAACAGCTCACAGGGTCGTTACTGAAGTTCCCATAGCACCTGTGCGCTAGGCAGCAGCCCTTTGGGGCCTTTAGTTATTTATGTGGCTGTGAGGACCCTGCATCATTACTTTAGCCTGCGGGGCGAGGTGAGGTCGGCGGCAGCAAGAGTTTCGGGTAAGGGACAGTTCCCAGGAATATGCTTCACAGTGGCCTAGTGAATAGCACTCAGGCCGTTAAACAATGAAATGCAATCTGAGCTATTCACCCGATGTCTCCCTCCATCCCGTTTAAGGACCTATTGTGTAAACTCTTAATTTACTGCGATCGGATGTACTGGATGTAATTTTTAGCAAGCAACATTTGTGTAATGTAAATGTAAAATGGTAGCCGAACTAGACTCTATTAAGTCTCGCATTGACTTACAGTCAAATTTTTCAAGATCTCACTGTCCACCGACACACCGGCCATTTTGTTTACAACACCGGCCCATGCAGAAGTGGATTCAATTCCTTACACTCTCCGGCAGATGGCGGTGCATATGCATGCATCTCTAAACAGGGACTGAAGTCGGTTGTGTATTTAGGGCAAGAAAGATACAGACTCATTACCATAATAAGATCTGCTGGCTAATTATCTGCCTTGGTTAGTGGTGACATTTTTCATGGCGGCGTTTACAAACGTCTCGCCTGATTATTTCGTTGTTTTTTGCGCAGTTTGTGCAGTATGCGTAATGTTGCTACGTGCTGGTTTTTACCAGCACATGGAAAATTTTTAAAATTTAATTATTTTTTATTTTTCGCTCAGTTTTAACTTAACATTGAAGCTTAATATGAATTGAGAATTTTGTAGATTTGAAATGTTGGACATTTAATGTTTAAGAACGGGTAGGCGATACGTGCGTCTCAAATAAAAGATATCATTTGGATATTTTATCAGTTAAGTCATACTTAAGTTATAGCTGAGAACTTTGGTTATTTTTCTTAAATGCTGAATAATTAGCATTTTTCTGGATAAGCAGTTATAACAACTGCTATTTTGAATAGGCCTACATTATTTTAAAAAGCTTTTCAATCATGCCCAAGGCAACATTTGAAACGGGCTTTAATGAGTTTATTGCTTACCTCACATCATAGCTCTTGTTGTATCGGGTATCATGGTTTCGAAAAAGAATTACATTTAAAAACAATATTGCCGTATTTTATTTTCTTTTACTCGCGCGTTTAATGTAGCCTACCTTAATTCAATTACAGTTATTTCCCAAATGATTCAGATTTAATCACGTGTTGCCCATTCAATGAGTTACACAGATTAGTTACATTTCTAATATAAACTTCTGGTCGAATTAAAGCAAAATAATTAATGATAAAGCTATTATTTTGTATGTAGCCTTTTTCATGTCAAGTCATGTGTTTCTTGTTGCATAACACGAAGTGGAAGAGCCATAGAAAGGTGGCTACCCTTTATAAAATCTCGATATATGCAATGTAATATATTACTGGCAGAGGCTATAATAATAATAATAATAATAATAATAATAATAATAATAATAATAATTGTCCACTGACAAAAGTACAACCACCCTCATTGTCTTGATACGATAAAAGACGATACAGAAGACACGTTTTGTGGTTTGGAAATCCTTCTTGCCCGTGTTTGCCATGCTACAGCTCCCCATCGCATAGAGGACAGATCAATAATCATGGTGGCTTAGGATGACGGACTCAAATCACATGATGGCAAATTCCATAAGGGAGTCGGCGAGAGCAAATCTTTGTTCGTACAAAGAATATTAAATTTCAGGACGCTTGATTGAGTCCAGTTCAAGTTCCCATTTTCAGGGCATAATAAAGTATTTCGAGTATAAACTTAGCATAAGAAAACATACAAATGATCCGCATATAAGCAACGCACAGAAAGAAGACATCCAATTTGTAAAATGAAAACGTTTTTTTTCTATGCATTTTTGAATTAACTCCCGTTTATGTTACACAACAGGAACACCCACACCTACCTAAACACAGTGACACACACCGAAATTTACAATTATTAATTTTACATGTATTAAAACAATACGCCATAAAAAGCAACGCCCTTCACATAGGCCTACATTAATAAAATAAATGTCAGTTGTTTCCATGTGATAAATATAGCCACTTTGCTATTATGAAACGGTTCTCGACGGCAATCTTTAGGATGTATATTTCAGACACGGAGCGAAAAGTCTGACTGAAAAGTAAGGAAAGGAAAAGTAAATGGTAAGCGATCACCTGCCCATCAGTCAGGAAGTGATGGCCTAATGCTCACTTTTAATGATTTTCACAGGAGCACTGGACCATGACAGCCATTTCTTGAGAATCTGCTCACATCTGCCTAAACGCGCGCACACACACCACACACACACACACACACACACATACACACGTAGCACAACAGGCATACTGTACACACACACACACACTCAAATATATCCAACGTGATATGAAAGTCAGCGTGTCCTGCACGGTGTTTGCATAAGCTTGATTTTCACAATGAGAAAGCGATAGCCATCTGCGCAAGGCAGCCTGGACTGAGCCATCGGATATGAACAGGTAACTGACTGACTGCTGTTAAAAACGCACACAGACCCCGTGACTCATTCACACTTTTTTTGGACTCGCACACAGCCACACACACACACACACACACACACACACACACACACACACACACACACACACAAGGAAACGTGCATATTTGCCTGCACATAGACATACATATAAATACAGAAGAGCACATGGAAATGTTCATGGTGAACAACTGCATTCACACATGCAAGCACACAGAAGATTATAATCTCCCAAACACAAAATCACACACACGACACACACCACACACACACACACACACACACACACACACACACAGAGTCACACACGTGCACCCACACACATAAACAAATCCACTCAGAAAGACTTTATTCTAAGTAATTAAAAGTGGTGATGGTGGTGTGTGGGCTGTAGAATTTGTATGAATAACCCGCTCTCCAGGCGCCTGTTTAGGACAAAGAGTCAGCCGTCCCACAGGTGGCAGGTGTCCATCTTCCTGTCGCAGAGATGGAGAGAGGGAGAGAGAGAGAGAGCCCAGCCCTGATCAATCGGCGAGTTGGGGGTGAGGGGGTTGGTTTGGGGGCAGAGGGAGATGGGGGCAGGGGCAAGGGGATGTTTAGTGGCACGTCTCTCTCAGGTGTCTCTCCCACGCTCGCCAAAGCCACCCCCCACTCTCCACACAGGAGTCGCGGATGACCCTGCGATGACATGCGACCTCCTCCTCAATGGCCGCCTAAGCTTCACATCTGTCATTCCCACAATGCTTGCCTACCCCCCCCCCCCCACCACCACCACCAACACACACACACACACACACACACACTCTCCCCATCAACCCTCTACCCCCAATCACACACACACACACCCTTCCACACATACACACACACACACATCCCACCTCTATGTAAGCCTGAAATTACAGGAAGGGATGGAGGATGTCTTCTTCAGTCTAGCCCAGGTTCAATTATATAGCCTCTAGCCACGCTCCCATGGGCTGTGCGAGTGCTGATGTGAAGCTGGGCTATTGGGAGATCCAATCGACACCCCACTCCCTCACCCCCCCCACCTTAGCCGAGAAAATCACAGCACCACCGTTGCTCCATTCAGTACTCTGACAGCATTTTTTGTGTACTCTTGCCCGTTCTGATCTGTGATAATGCCTGTGGAGTCTCTTCCCCGAGGACTCGGTAAAAAGCGCTGAGTAAGACACAGTAGTGCTCCTGGAGGTTTGAATTCACTGGCACCAACACCACATCCGAGCTGCTTATACTCACATTTGTATAGTGGCCGCATTCAACTAAAGCCCATTTATCCAAATGACACCATAATTATGCCCCCTCCCGCCCCCCCTACACACACACACACACACACACACACACACACACACACACATACATACACACTGACACACACACACACATATATAAATTCAGGCCTTCTTCCGAGTCCCCATAAATGTTCCTTTAATGTTGTGAAAACATTGATTTAAGTGTTATGTTACTTTCAATTTTCACCTCTCCATCGTCTGAGCAGAAGAATCACAAAACAGACGCCGAAATTACATGATTGTAGTCTAGCAGGCGAACACTACCAGGCTTTCAAAAACACCTTGACTTGGAGCAGACTAAGTGTGGGGCAGGCAAAATATACACTGAGAAACAAAAACATGTCTTACAAAATACAACATTTAAAAAGATAGACTAAAAATAACACTTTTAACCAGGAACCCACTTTAGCACAAATGGTCCACAACAGGGCATGAATACATGAAAGTACTTCTGTGACACCTTCATAACGAAGTCTCTGAAGACCTCAGTGGATGGATGTGTAGGGTGCGTTTGGGGGGGTGGTGACGGGTGGTCACTGGTGGTTTTAGAGAGTGTGTGTTGGAGATGAATGGTCCTGACACTGGAGGTTTGGTGTGCGTGTGTGTGTATGTGTGTGTGTGAGTGAGAGTGTGTGTTGGAGGTGAATGGCCGTGGCACTGGAGGGTTGGTGTGCTTGTGTGTGTGTATGTGTGTGAATATATGTGCATGTGTGTGTGTGTGTGTGTGTGTGTGTATGTGTGAGTATATGTGTAACACATAGCCCCCCCCCCCCCCAATCTTTATTGAGCCTAGGTTAGGGCGAGTGCTCCAGAGCGCTCCACTGGCTCTGGTCCGTTTGGTCCGAACCAAGTGATCCCAGACGGAAGTCACCGGGGTGGAAAATGCATGGGAGTGTTCCTGACAAGATAAAGATATCAGGCGCAGACAAGGGCAAAAGAACATATTGATGGAGCAGAGAGGCCCTCTCTGGGACGACACCAGATACCTGCTATTTAAAAACGCTGCTTTCGCTGGCTCATGGCTTTACCTCTCTCTCTCTCTCTCTCTCTCTCTTTCTCTCTCAGTCTGTCTTTCGATATCTCTCTCTCGCTTCATCCCTCTCTCTCTCTCACTTTCTTTCTCCCTCTTTCTGTCTTTCTGTCTCATTCCACCTCTCTTTCTGCCTCTCTATCACTTTGCTTTTACTTTTCTGTCTACATTTGTGATTCCTTCTCTCTTGCTTTATCTTACTGTATGCCTCTATCAAACCTGGGATGAATGGCTCGGCCGATGGTGAGATGTGTGTGTCTGTGTGTATGTGTGTGTGTGTGTGTGTGTGTGTGTGTGTGTGTGTGTGTGGTTGGATTCGTGTTGGAAGAGAAACGCCTCCCCTCAGCACGTAAAGCAGTGACCCCCTTTTACAGTGTGTCAAACAGACAAACACTGTCACCCCAATAACCATTTATAAAGCCTTAGCTCGCTCCTCTCCCCGCACTTGTGAAAGAAGGACAGCTGTTAAAATGGAAACCGCTGGCTGGATCAGATTATAGCTGCACAATAGTATTTTTGTTTGTCCTGTGCTCGTTTAACTGGTGAGGAAATGATCCAACCACTGGTGTTAGTGGTGATACAGAAAGGAGCCCTGATAACTTGTTAGCTGAGAGCAATGATTCTTTTGTGGCAACAGGAAGGTTTTTTTTTTCCCCGTCCCAGACAGGGATGTCTTGGGCGGAGAGCGGAGGTCGACAGTGAGGCCTACAGAACAGCTGAGGTGAATTGAGATTGGTAGGGGGCGTCTAAGCGTGGATTATGGCTGCACAGTCGGGAGTCCCAAAGGGGCTAAATAGTGGAGCGCATTAAACTTTGGGAACAAGAGAGAAAGGTGGAGAACGAGAGAGACAGAGATGGAGAGAGAGAGAGAGAGATAGATAGAGAAGGAGACCACTCTAGAGTGCCCGCTCCACATTCCAGCCACTCGTGGCCGTCACGCTCTCGCTCACCTGTCATTCAGAGGTGTCCCCTCCCCCGTGCGTCTCTGAGTGGTGCGGCTCTCCCCTGTCAGAGGCCAGGCGGGGCTGATGGATGGTCAGGGTCAGTGGTTCAGCTGTGGGGTTCAAACCTGTCGGCCCTGCTGCCGCTCTGCTTCGACCCGTCTCTTTCTCTCTCTCTATCTGTCTCTCTTTCTTTCACCACTATGTATTCCCTCCCTCTCTCTCTCTCTCTTTCTCTCTGTTCTGAATGGTGATCCAAAAAGCCCAGAAAGCCCTGAGCTTGAGGCTCAGCTGAGAAAACCCATAACTCTCTCTCTCACACACACACACTCACACACGCTCTGCCCCTCTCTCCACACACACACACAAACACACACACACACACACACACCTCCAACAGCCGGTGTTAACACTTTCATTCCTCTCCCACCACTCCCTCCAAATAGCCCCAGCTCCCCTGGCCACATAAATCAACAAAAGGTTAAAACGGAACAGGGGGCTTAGCCACTTCTGCTTATAGCCCCACACTACTGTGATTAGACCATTCGCTGTCAGTCCCGCCGGGCTAAAATAATGTCTTTGTAATGATGCCTGCCTGGTGGCTGTTTGTGTGCTGTGCTGTGGGGTGCAGTGAAATGGGGGAGTGGGAGGAGGGGCTGGGGGGGTGGGAGTGCTTTTTTGCCCCGGCTGAAGTGAGAGTGTGGGGGTAATTGTCAATGACTCTGTTTCGGTTTTCCTGGGGATGGACGTCTGGAGTTTCTCCGCGGAGAGCGTGTGAACGCGGTCTGACATGCACACACATGCACACACACACACACACAAACACACACACACACACACATAGTCACACAGACACACAGAGGCAGTGGAAATACATGTTTGAAAAAAGCAGGGGCGGCAGGCTCATGTCTGCCTTCTGCAGTAGTTCTTCAAACAGGGCCAATTATCAGGGTTAGGCCAATCCCTGGAAGCACAGGGGACACAGACGGAAATGGCAGCAATCAGACCCGATTTGCTTCAAAGCATCCGGATGGGCCAGACGCCGACACACTCACACAATTATACACATACACACACACACACACACACACACACACACACACATCTTTTCTCACTCTCACTTTCTGAGAAATATACATTATCTGTCTCTGTCTCTCTCTGGCCTTATTATTCCTTCACTCTGTTATTCACACACAGACACACACATTCACATCAACGTGGCGCTTCTTCTTTGCTGAAGGGGGGATAAGGAGCCCCCTCCACAACACCAATACCCCCCACCCATTCCCAATCGTCCCCAACAGATGGGACTGGAGCAGTCTGGTCAGACAGCAATGTTGCCAAAAATTGTGCTCGGATCGACTAACAATTAAGATATCAAAAGAGATCACCGCAGCTTACTGACAGCCGCCCCAATTGTTTGCACCTGCTTTCCTAATGTTACGCATATGTCTGGAATGGATTACGGTGCCTCGCGCGCTGGCTACATTTCACCTTTCCACAAGTGATTTACTCCGCGAATCATCCCTGTCGCTCAGGGCCCGGCTCAGGCCATCCGTCTCCGCGAGCGCCTGCCGGGGCGGGAGAGAACAGAATGCGTGACAGGCGGCTCGGCCTCCCGACGCATCGTTACGCCATTCTTCGCCTCTCACCCACTGGCGGAACATCGGCGCCCCCGACGTGACGGCGGGAATGTTTTTGTTAGCGGTTTATTTTTAAATGTGCTTCTGCAGGCCCCTACCCATCACATCAAGTCTGTCCGGTTCCCTCTTCCTCCCTCTCCTTACCGACAGACCTAACTGCAAAATATGCAACATAAAACAACATAATTTTGTGTTTGTACAATATAATTTTTGTAAATGTTTCCATTGTTGAAAGCCCTATCAAGCCCAGCTTGGTTGTGTATGATCCCACAGTGTTACAGGCTCTCTTGGCTCTTGCTCACAGTACACAACACACCTCCATGATATCCAGCATCCTGTTCACACTCCACGCCAAATTCCACCCGGCGTGAAAAAAAAAGTTCTTCTTAATGGGCAACCTTATGTGTTAAAGAAAAAAGAAAGTTGGGATGAGGGGGGTGATGGTGTGTGGTGGTGGTGTGAGGTGGTTCAGAAGGGTCCTAAATCCCAGGGGTCTTTTTTTACATTTGTGATTGGCTTTTCAGCACACTTGCAGAAGATCTTGATAAGCCTGTGAAAGCTGAACTCTCGACGCGGGACAGGGGCTGGAGAAGAAGGGGGTCTTTGTCCAGCGGGCTCCCGGTATACCCAATCCCACTGGAGCCACAGCCTGGATCCTGGATGGATGAAGAAGAAACAAAGCACACCTAATAGACCAATCCAACCTCAGCACAACAAACCTGTTATTCTCACTCCCCCTCCCCTATCCTTAACCCCCCCCCCCCCCCCTTCCCCACCCTAACCACCCAAAAAACACTACCCACCCGCCCCCTGCATCCTCCGCTCCCCCCCGCACACACACTATCCAAAACCTCACCTTGCCTGTACCCTGCAAATGGGATAAACAGTACTGTGAGACTTGGCCACCATCTCAAGTTTTGGTGTTAGTCACTTGTCTCGCTCACACACACACACACACACACACACACACTCACTCATAAACACACACAGAGAAACCGACAACACAAATGCATAACTCATTTACGCTCATCTGCCGTTCAGGACCTCTTCAGTCTCTCCTCTCCGCTGCCGACGGGGCCGCTCGGGGGCCAGATGGGGAGCTCAGGCTAACTGGATAACTGCTCCGACTTGGGTTTCCCTAAAGTGTGAGCGACAGGCGCTCTAATGGAGCGGGGAGAAAGGGGGCTGATGATGGCGTCTGGAGGCACTGGGAGACAGGTGGGGAGCATCTCCAGGCTTTTGTCCTCCTGGAGGCATCTGGTGGTTGGAGTGGAGTAGGGGAGCGGTGGTGGTAGTGGTGGTGGTGGTGGTGGGGCAGGAGGGATAATCCAGCTGGTTGCATGCAGCAGCAGACACCTGGAAGGCGGGCTATAGCACTGCAACAGTGTGGGCTAATTACAAAGACGACACACAAACACACACACACACACACACATATACTCTCATACACATGTGCGTTTGTACACATACACACACACACACTCACACACGTGCGCATTTGATTACACATACACACACACACACACACACACACACACACACACACACAGACTCATCCCCAGCAGCTGTAGAAGCTGATCACTGTCTGTTCCAGCATCTGGCCTCCTCCTGTGTCTTTGTGCACAGATGTGTGCACACGTGTGTGTGTGTGTGTGTGTGTGTGTAGAAAGGAAAAGATGGGGATGATCAGACTGGGCAAGCACAGGGGAATACTTGGTAACCAAAACAACATGGAGAGGTAAAGGAGAAAAGACCCAAACAAGGGTCATCGTCACCTTTTTCCCTCCACCGCTGTCACCACAACTCTTCTTAGCACAGGTCACTTCCTCTTCCCCTGTCTCTCTCTCTCTCTCTCTCCCTCCCTCCCTCCCTCCCTTTCTTTCATCTTTCTTTCTCTTCACCAAATTCTCCCCTACATTAAATGTTTCCTCTGTTGTGGAGGCTGAGTGGACAATGCAGCAACTCTCAGGCTCCCCTCCCCTCTCCTCTCCTCTCCTCTCCTCTCCTCCTTGCTCTGAATGTGTATTGTGTCGGCTGGGCCCCGGGCTCTGTGAGAGACAGGTGGGAGGAACGGAAGCAGCTCCTGTGGGAACCGTCCCAGCCGTGTACCTGGAGACAAGCAATTACTCTAATACATCCAAAACACAGACAGGGAGGGAGAGAGAGAGAGAGAGAGAGGAAGAGGGGGAGAGAGAGAGCAAGGGAGTAAAGGATTAGAGAGGGAAAGGAGAGAGGAGATGAGAGGAAGAGAGAAAGAGTGTGAGAGAAAGAGAGGTAAGGGCAAAAGAGGACAAGGGGTAGAGAAATAGAGAGAGTAGAAAAAAAGTGAGAAACTAAAAGAGGGTAAGGGATTCCGGTGTGTGTGTGTGTGTGTGTGTGTGTGTGTGTGTGTGTGTGTGTGCGTGTGTGGGGGTCTGAGTTGTGGCAATGCCAGGGCAGGGAGCTGGCTGAGATGCCAAGACATATCTGCTCCCCACCAGTCCCCTCCCCTCCTCTCTGCTCTGGAGCAAACCCAGGGTGCTGCTGGATCTGGCAGATCAGGTTTAATTTTGCCCCATTGTAGCCGTGGCCGAGGGGCAGGTAACCCTACCTGTGGGTTTGACACTGTACAGGTATGTCCCCTGTGGCCCAGATTAAGAGTGGCCAGCATAAACACTGATGCTAATCTGGGTAGGGTGTTTTGTTGTTGTTGTTGTTGGAATATTTGTGACATTGGCCCTCTCTGGTGACACTGACATTGACTATTATATTTCATCACAGACATATTAGTTCTTGTGTCTGTTCTCGTGTCCATGAATAACGCAGATATTTATGTCAGGGTTAAAAGGTAGTGAGACTGTTTTTATTGATGTTTTCAAATGCGTGGAAATTCAGAATGATTCACATTCAGCATTTCATGATTCATGATTTAAACCAGTACCAGTGTGGACTGTGAGCCGTGGTCATTATAATACATAATGTGCAGTACGCATTTTCCTTGAAGGCCGACACAATGTAACGCTTAAACGTAAGCGACAGATTATCTTTTAGATAACACTAATAGACTCTTGAAGGAACAAGCTAGGATGACTTGGCCACTTTTAAGACCTTTTTTCCACTGACCTGTTGTCATCGCAGGATGGGCCCTGTTTATCTATTAATGGTATAACTAATGATCCAGAAGCTTCTCTCTCTATCTTCTGCTCTTTCTACACGCTCTCCCCCCTCCTTTCTCCTGCATAATTGATTAAGTAATGACACATGCCATGGCTTCAGGTTTAAGGCTCCCCAGATGGCAAAAGACACTGGGTCAAAAAAGATACTCATGGCCGGTTTCAAGTCCAAATCAGAGATGTTAACCTACTATCATTAAGTAAAATTCCTATCATTCTATGCATTTGTTCTACCTGTGCACATATACCACAAGGGATTTCACTAATTAGCTCACTTACCTGTCCCACAACTTGTGCTAAATTAGAGTCAATTGTTTGAATTAATTTTTTTTACTTTCTGAGGCCGAGTCATCCACCACAGACGGCGAAACCTAGCTGGATCTAGTCCAAATATAGACCTGGTTTGGGCCAGATCTGGGCCAAGTCTTAATCAGTTTTGCCTAAATGCATTGTGTCTGCGCTGAAACCTCCTCAGAGTGGATTTATTTCCTCAGCCATTAGGGCCTTGAGGGTTGCCACCTACATACACAGACACAGACACACACACGCACACGCACACGCACACGCACACACACTCCTGTAAATGAGCTGGCCAAGCCGGAGGGCCGTCTGAGGGTGAGTAATTTGTTGCATTTCAAGCAGGGAGAGAATGATTGCTGGGATCGTAACCACATATTACGCAGCCCGTGCGAGAGGCGCAGCCATTCGCAAAAGCCCTCATCTCCGCAACTGTAATTGTTCAAAAATGCTAATGGAAAAAAAGAGGCAACCACAAAAAGAGGTGGGGGTAAAGGGGGGGGGGGGCATGGGGGGAGAATTAAACATTTGGGTAATAATTCTGGAGGTGAAAAACAAACGTCGAGAAACACGGGCTGTTGCCATGGCGAGAGAGACTCTAAAGTAACCAATCCCACCAAATGAGAAAAGTAATAAGCACTCTTCTCTGGCACAAGGCTGTTTACAGCAAAGCAGCTCTACCATGTAAAGAGAGACGCATGGAAGTACTTCTTCCCAGGAATAAAGTAATTAAGCCTCGATCCACCACCCCCAACACACACACACACACACAACGTCCTCCACCCCGTGTGAACCCCATCTTTTTCCACATGTCCGTCGATCATCAGCGCTAACTTGACATCTTGACCTGAACATTTCATTTATTGATCTTCTTTTTATTTGAATGCGAAGAGCTCCCACCCCCCTCACAAACCCACCCCCATTTATCTTGGACTTTTTTTTTAGTGGTTCTTTAAATTAATCCCAGTTAATTTGGGTGCGGACCCAATCCCACCCAGAATGAATGAGCCCTCTGTGGGGCCTGTCGGGCAGCCAGGCCACCCAGTTTTATGAGAATCTGCTGTGAATTAGAAAATCTGTCAGTGCGGGAGGAGGCGAGAGCGCTGCGGATATGCCTTGTCATTCCACCTGTAAAAGAAATGCTCTTTGTCCATTATCTGCCGGGGCTTACCTGACATGAGTTAACCTTGGGGTCAATAACCTCTTCTATAGCGTTTCATGACTGACTGACCATGGGCACTGCCGTCTGAGAGGGCTTTGTGCTACCAAGGAACTGCCGCGGCTCGCCGTTTCCACTCAGTGCCTCTCTCTCTCTCTGTCTCTCTCTCACTCTCTCTCTCTCTCTCTCTCTCTCTGCCCAGCTCTGTCTGTCACAGCTCAACAAAGCCACAAACACTTTTGTTAAGCGCAACATAAAAAGAACGAGTGCTCATAACGTATGTAGTAAAGATATTGATACCTATGTCACAGTAATATGCGGGACATTTATGACACTAGATGTTGGATGTTACATGATTTAACCAGCAAGGCTGAGAGAACCCCCTTTACCCCCCTCACTTCACCCCCCGCCATGCCCTCCCCTACTGCCAGTCACCAGTGAAGTACAGTAACAGTCTGGTGGTTTTGCAGTCGCTGAGTTATGAATGAATGGCATTTATGTAGGAAGCATATAAACGAACGATGCTGATCTGAAATAACATCGCCGAATGACAACTGCGACAAATGCGAGGGCTCGGAAATGCCCTCCATACCTCTCCTGCCCACTTGGAGGTCATGAGAACATTCACCTCGAGTCGTGGGTGGCTGGATGAGTGTGTGAATGTGTGTGTGTGTGTGTGTGTGTGTGTGTGTGTGTGTGTGTGAGTATTTGGGCAATCCCATCATGCAGCTGTCCTGTACAACCCCGGTCGCACAGGCCGAAGTATCACAGTGGTTATGGGACTGGTAACGATGGCAGGGCACTTGTTCCTCCCACTGCTCTTTCAGCAGTAATTGTAGACTCTCTCAAGTACCAACTTCATAGTAAAACATGTTCTTATTTAAATCTAAGCCGCTCGTATAGAGATGAAAATTGCCCTGTACATATCAATTGCCCGCTCATAATCACACAAATAGCCAAGTACAAATAATTGTCTAAATTGTAGGAAAGTATTTAAAGTTAGGATGTCTTGCCAAGGTAATAACAACAATATTCTCTGACAGGAACCCTCTGTTATTTTTTTTTTTTTGTTTAGGCCAGCTTCCATGACTGAAAAGGAAAGTATTTTTGTTTGTGGTTGCCAAGAATATGTGGTAAGGGGATAATAACAAGGGCACCTATGTTAAAGATGTACATATAATAAGCTTTAACTGTCTCAAAATTGACTGACGGCGCCACGTATTTTGCATTTTAATCGATAAAGTTTGTATTTTTTTTTTGTCTTTAGGCATGTCAAATCACTGCATTTTGCATCCTGCCATTCCACTCCCCTCCACAGTTTCGGTTGTGTTTGTTAGTTCTGGTTCCATGGAGAAATTACCCAAATCAAGGAGCAAGCCGAACTGGGAAAAGGCCCCTGTGTTTGTTCAGACGCATTTGAATACAAATCGCCACTGATGGAAATGAGATTCTCATGGTAGGGTGGGTGTGGCCCTGCAGGTGTGCTTTCTGTCAATCAAGAATAAGTCCTTTCTCAGGCAGGTGCCCTTTAAAACAATAGAAGCTTCTTTCTAAAATTGACATTGTGTTTCCAAAAGTAGACCACTGTCTTCATCCAGTGAGATGTTACTACTTTATGTTGGATTACACAGGGGTGGGAGTGTGAGGATTTGCCTAATTTGACTGGATATTTTTGAGTCAGCCAAGCGTTTTTCAACAACACCATTCACCCGCAACCATTGGCTTGAGCATTCATCCCGCTCCATGCAACACGACTGTATATTAAACAAACTTCAGCCTAATTACCGAGCAGCTCTGTGTGCCTGGTCCAAAAAAACGGATGACTCACTGCCGCAAAACAAAGCAAAGACAAATGTCTGGCTATCAAACGAAGCGGGGCACAGGAAAACATGTCATTTTTGTTTAGCGCCCACAAAAGTTGGCAAAAAAAAAAGAAAGAAAAAAAAAAGAAAGAAAATCACCCAGTCCCAGCCGTAACGTTCTGCTTGGCCAAGTTGAACAGCGGGCCCGATGCTCGTCATGCACAGGGACCGATCAGCGCATGGCCCAGCTCCTCGCCCCTTTTCTAGGAAAAGCACATTGCCACCGCATTCGCTAACCGCCTCTGGAGAGAGGCGAAGCCGCGGGGGTAAAGGGAGTGGAATTGATGGTAGTTGTGGTGGGGAGGGGACATGCCTTGCCAAGCAGATCACCTGTTCTCAAACCAAAATAGGACACAACTTGAGATTCAATTTTAGCAGCTCTAGAGGGGGTTGGTAGTGGGGAAGTGTGTGTGTGTGTGTGGGAGGGGGGGGAACCAACTAGTGACATACTGTAACAACTCACAGTGAGTGACAGTCACAAACTCGGCCTGTGCTGTTTTAAGGTTGGTCGGGGGGCTTCTGGTGGATGTGTGTGTGTGTGTGTGGTGGGGGGGGGGTCCTTCTGGCCTCTGTTGGCCTATACCTGCTCCCAGACCCCAAGCACTAATTATAGTGCCCCCCTCAATAGAAATTTCCAGCAGTTCCATAATCAGCTCCTTTTCCCATTATAGGTCAGGTCAGCTGTCAATCAAAGCCATCTCCATTGTGGGCCTGAGTTGCTGTGGCAGTTTATTGGTGGTCAGAGGTCTATGTTGGGCCAAAGCAGTAGAACCACTAGACTCTTGGGACTGTGTGCCACAGGGCTACGAATCCCTTTCTGCAGCATGGGGCCATGGATCAGGTCACACGTCTGCTTAAGATGGCAGGGAGCGTGCAGCCCAATCATCAAACCCAGCACTGCTATGCTTCAGACGATTATTTGTGCTAATGAAAAACAGCTCATCAGTGGATATAGGATTTGACGTTTTTCCATGACAGACTCTGCGTATGCAGCTTTGATTTTGCGTGTAAGGCAGTGTAAAACCTCTGCTCTAGGAAGAATCAATCACTTTGTGTCTGGGAAAAATTACAACGGTCTGTAATTTAAATATGAACTATGCAATGACAAACAAAAAGCCACTATTCCCATGCAGAAGAACCCATTTTTGTTATGTAAATTGAAACACATGACTCCATACTCCATAGACTGCATATTAAAACGCAATAAACTTAGATAAATATTTGTTTTTGTTTCAAGCCGAAAGTGCAGCTTTGAAATGTTGCCCCGGAGGCATGCCTTTCACTTAAGCAGTATGAAATCTAAAATGACAGAGGTGGGCTTGCTGATTCTTTTCTATATGTTTCCTGCTCTATGTTTTTTTTCTAAATGCATCCGTACTCCAAACCTGTTAATCATGTCAGATGTTTGACTTTTGGACCATATGGAATGTATATCCTCTCCTTTTCTCTTGTGCTTTTTCGCTTAATGACTTTTGATGGTTTGGACGTCTCAGTGCTTTAATTATGGCCTTTTCCATTAAGGAATATTGTGCTTTGATGGATCAAGTCCTGCAGGCATTTGCGTTAGCATCCTGACCACCTTGTAGAGGCTGTGGGGAAGCCGTTTGGGAGGGGCTCGGCAAGGGCAAAGTTGACTGCACTGGATGTAAACACCGTTGCCATGGGAATTTAGGCCTAAGGAAGGACCATAGCAACACAGGTGTCCAGCAGAGCAACGGATTATAATGGAACTCAAACATACAGACTGCAGTGTGCTGAACAATTGCTACTGGACCTGCTATGAATTATAGCAATTTAAGAAAAGACCACAACTGGACTTTGGGTATACCAACCAAGATTGCAAAGTCTTAATCACAATAATAATAATAATAATAATAATAATAATACTAATAATAATAATACAATTCCTGTTACAATTCTAATAACATGAATATTTACTGTCACTCGGAAAGGCAATCTATTGGGAGGATAGTATTACTGTGAACACTCCTTCCTGAGCAAAGTTGTCTGTTATAAAGCAGAGTGGTTCAATGATGCCTTTCTCAGTCAGCCCTAATTGAGCTGCAAAGGTCACAGCCTCTGTGTTAAATACTGCATGTTGGGTGCAGGGTGGCTTTTTAGAGTGTCCTACACCCTGCGGGCATCTGACATTGATAGCCTGCCTGTCCCTCTTGCTGACGCTGCTGTCCGTCAGTTAGGCAACAACAGCGACGCTCCAAATGTCACCATGACTTTTGTTTTTTTCTCTTTCTTCTTTTTTTTCCCCCTGCATGCGTGCCTCCACCTTTCTCCTCAGGGGTCTTTCCCAGCGACCTGTTTCTTTCACACCTCACTCATTGTGTTCTGATGGCAACAATGCCAGCACTCCCCCCACACCCACACATCTTCCATACCTCCACCCGTCATTCTAATCGCACTCTCACCTCACCACCCTGCACCTTTGTTGTTGAAAGGGTCTTTTCTTCTAGCCTTTTTACACGCCTGACAGGCTGATCGATTTGCGAAAATATTTATGAGAAACGTTGCAGGGTATGCTCTGAATAGAAAAAAAGTCTGCAGGGGACAGCCTCGCACAAACAAAAGATGACGAGAGGCTTTTATTGTGTACCCTTCCAGAGATGACTGTATAGCGTGACAAATAACAGAGGGGAACAGATTCCTCAATTTTGCATTTAAAAATATTTTTTTTGACTTATCTGGGGATATAATTATGAGCAGATCACCCACACTGTTTAAATTACGGACTTAAAACAGCTGCCATTTGGGTTCTATGAACACTCCATGGTAAGGATGAAGATGGCATGCCAATGAGGACAATACTATTATTATCTTAATTCATAAAAGGTTGAGGAATTGCTGGTGAACAAACAATGGACTTATCATAGTAAATCCTTGCGGGAAGAAGTCTCATCTATCATCTTATCTTCCCGTATATATTTCCTTTGTTCTGCGCTGTGCAGTTCAGAATCGAACCTCACTCCAACGACCATAGCTAGACCCCCTCGCCCCCCAAAACACTCTCTCTCACACACACACACACACACACACACACACACACACACACACACAGACACACACTTTTTTGAGCAACTAATTTGAGAACAAGATGAAAACATTCCACTTAAGGGAAAGCCCTGGTCTGAATATCTGGCCTCTCCACTCCTCTCTCCTCTTTTCAGCATTTTAAGCGGTTACTGATGCGTTTATGTACATGTAATTCCTCCTCTCTGCTAAGACTCGCCGATCCCCTCTTTGTAGGTGCGCCAGAGCTGGTGATGACATTGCCTTCCAAAGTCCAATCACTTAAATGCCTGTACATATGTAAGCACAAACTACACAGTGGATTCCTTCTAATAGTGCATATCAATTGCTATTAGAAAAAAAAGCAAGTCAAGATTATCCAAGAGTCTCAAACTGGGTCTAAATAAATAATACCATGTGAGGGATTTGGCCCAGATGTGTCTGCATGTCTTGTGGAGGTTTAGAAGGTTCCAGAAAGTATCGCTGGGGCTTCGGAGCATGTCAGTGTACCTGCGTTACCTCACAAACCGGCTTCATTATTGGCTTAGTGTCTCCAATGGATTTTACAGTCGCCGCTCCGACACACACACATAGGGGGAGCAGGCGATTGGGGGGGAGGTGAATTGGAGTCGAATTAGAACCATTTGTGTGAAGAGGCCGCGAGCAAAACGACCGCTCCACGTATCGCTGCCCCCTGCCCTGACTGGAGAGACTTGCTGGTTGGGGGGAAACACAGAGGCGAATCATCATTCGCGTGTCATCGATTAAAGAGCCAGAAGCAAACAGGACAAAGGAGATTAACCCTTTCTTCATGGAAAAGTCTCCACTGAGTCCTTGAGTTATGATTGGTAGGGGCCTTAAAGAGACCCTTTTGAAAGGGTGTAGGACGTGTCTAAAATGATGGAGCTGCTCATAAAATATCACTAACATCAGCTGCCAAGTCTATCAGTGTATTTTTTAATGACTTACGAACAACTACGCACCTGTATAAATCTTCTGTGACTTAATATGTGGTGATCAAATCCTTCTATGACTTTATAAGTCGATCACGGATAATTATACTGTATATATATATATATAAATGTGCTTTAACTCGCCTGAAGTAGCCTGGTTAACAAAACCAGAACCTCGTTCTACACTTTCGTTTCACTCAGAAGGTTTGGACATTCAGTAGTGAGATTCAATTGCTTGCTTGAGGTGTTTAAGTTTAAAAAGACAGACCTTGACTGACAGCTTGCTTTGACTGATAGTATTCTAGCTCTGCATTCACAATGCCTCCCTCTGTTTGCTGAATGGACAGGTTAAAATGCCTCGCGAGACAACAAGCTTAATGGGATGAAATCCAGACTAGCGCTGTAGGGAGATGATAATCAAGTGGAAGTGCTAGGAAGGCAAAGCCAGGCTACGTCTGAAGAGGTCAAGTACATATTTAGTAAAACTCACCCGCAGCTTAAAGTTAGCTACCTGTTAAATGTACCTCGACCGACGACTGAAACTCAAGGGCAGCGGAGTGGAATGGAGTTACACACTGTGCTTGTGTGTGCAGTTTCCACGTCCAGCCACCACAAATACACCAGGAGCTTGTAAACGGTTATGAGCATGGAAACTCCTACCAGAGCACAGAGACATTGTGAAAGGGGGGTTAAAGACAATGGGTCAACACACCAAAGTCAAGCTTGTTTACACAAGTAGGACATAACTAGGCATAGATAGGCTGCTTTTTACGGCGTTACCCAGTTGGTGCAGGCTGGTAAAAGTCAGTCTCATTTGTGTTTTTGTAAATCAGCCTGGCTCACAAACTAGAGCGTGCACGAGAGCATGAAGCATGGAAATGAGGTATGTAAACAGAAAAGCAGAGTTTTTGTAAGCCATTTAAATTTGGCTGAGGACGCCAAACAAACATGACTCCATAGTGCACCTTCAGGTGACGCCATCTCATTGGGCAGCAGCCATATCAGTCTACAACTGCAGGGGTAGCTGTACAACCAGGACAGCCAAAGGCTGCAGAGTTTACACACATGCACACACAAACTCACACACACACACACACACACACACACACACACACACACACACACACACACACACATATATACACACACACACACACACAAATAACGTATATGCACACTGATGTACACACAAACACACACGCACACAAATACACATATGCACAATGATACACACACAGACACACACACACACATAGGCCTACACTCTACAGACCATGCTTTTGTAACTTCACCCCTCTGACAGTTAACGTTACTCTCATCAGTCACACAACAATGCAGGGTGGGACATGACACCTGGAGACGCTCTTGCTCCAGGGGAAGGAGTGATTACACCCTCTCTCTGTGTGAGTGTGTCTGGGTGCACCTGCAGCTACCTGTGTGTTACTGCATGTGCAAATTTATCTGTGTGTGTGTGTGTGTGTGTGTGTGAGAGAGAGAGAGAGAGAAAAAGAGAGAGAGTATGTAGCAGTTCAGTTTGCTACTGCCTCAAACTGAGCTCATTTTGAGAGCAAGGCAAGCACTTGTTGACAATAACTAGAGGAGAGCTAATGAAGTAGGAGAGAACAACACAGAACTTCAGTATTTGGCTAACATGGTGCTCTGTAGCTTGCAGGAAGCTATGTGTGACAGCAGAAAGTCATAGCATATAGCTATATGTAGCTAGCAGAAGGCTGTGTGTGATAGCAGAGAGCTATAGTACTTGGCTAGCATCAGGGGTGTAAAGGGTGTTGGACACGGGGGTATGGAGTCACCCCATGTCTTGGAACAGATCATTTATGTCGGCTATGTCTTACTTTTTAAATATTAGGCATTAGTTTATTATTATATTGCCTACATCAACTAAAAAAATCCTCACTACACCTCTGGCTAGCGTAGTGCTATGTAGCTAGCAAAAAGCTGTGGTGGCTAATGCATAGCGATGTCTGAGTGTTGCTGCACATGGAAGTGGTTAGCAGGCCACTGACCTCCAGGCAGACTGCTGCAGCCCCACGTGGGTGAGAGCCAGTCTGGCTTTTATCAGTTGCTAGCCTGTCACACACACACACACACACACACACACACACAGACACCCCACACACATACACCAACATGCACATGAAGACTCACTTCACACCTCACACACTTCAGACGCATAGATGCATGTACTTCATATACAGACCAACCCTTTTCTCACACATACACAAAACATGCACACACTCACACACATAGTCATACTCCTTGTACACACACATTCATCTTCCGTGGTGAGCGTAGGGCAGGTGTGAATTCCTCACACTCCCTGTCACTCTGCCACTGCAGCTCAACACCTGGGATAGAGGGGATTTTCTTTTGCCTCTCCTCCGTTCATCCAACCATCCATCCATGTGTCCTTCCTCCTATCATTTTTTCTCTCTATCCCTCCCTGACTCTCTTTGTCTCTCTCTTTCCATGCTCTATCGTTTAGTCCATGTCTCTCTGTATCTGTCTTTCTGGTTATCTTCTCAGTGATCGCTAGACTCCTTTGACTTCAGCACCTCTGGCCATCACTAGCCTGCTGCTGTGCCCTACCTGCATGCTGACATCATCACTTAAAAATGTGTGTGTGTGTGTGTGTCTGTGTGTGTGTGTGTGAAAGACAGAATATATGTGAGATTTTTGTCTACCCATGTGTACTTTCATCTGTGTATATGTGTGTCTGACTGTATGTGATTGTTGAACTGAGTGTGTTTGTAGTTTTTTGTTTTGTCCAAGTGTGTGTGTGTGTGTGTGTATGTGTGTGTGTGTGTGTGTGTGTGTGTGTGTGCGCGTACACGTGTGTGCATGTGTGTGATTTTCTCTCAGCCTGCATGAGGGAATGAGTGCCTCAGCTGCGGGCTTAAGGGCAGATGAGTGATCGCGGTGGATTTGAGTGGAGAAACTGCCCATATCCAAGTCCTCTCTTCCCTAAGCCTTTGGACATCATAACCAAACACTGAAACAATACACCTATTTGATTAAAGGGGATCAGTTTCAAAACCATTAAAAACATAGCTTTGGCTCTTCCTTCCCCCAGTAGGGCATCCACAATTCATCACTGGTGGAAGAGTATTTGAAGAGACAAGGCAAGCCTAGAGAGTATCTTCAGGGATCAGGTTCGGAGAATCCAGTCTAGGCCCCAGTGGTAATCATCAGTACTAAGGTCAGGCCCTGATGGTTTTGGATGAGAGCTGGCTTAATGTGCTTTTAGTCCACGGGATCTGTGGGTAACTGTTGTCTAGCAGGCAACCAGGGATGGAGGGAGAGCTTGGAATAATAGGGAATGGCATGGAAGTAATGTGGAGGAGGAGATGGTCTTATATTTCCAGATACTGTACTTTATTGCTCGAGACACTTATTACAGCAAGACTACAGTAGTGATGGTAATAATAGTAAGCGTTAATATTTTTTATTAATTTCAGGATAATTGCTAAAATTTATGCTTTAGAAATGACTCTGGTTTACATTGTTGACAATCTTTAATCATTAACAAACATGTTTTATTGATTATTTGTAAAATTTTCATTATAAAATGAGAAATACATTGATCCTGTTCTGGTCTTTGTGCTTTTGAGAAATGGAAATATGGTCTCTCCAGTTCTGTCTGTGTAGGAGGATGACTGAAAATTGTGCGTGTGTGTGTGTGTTTTTATGTGTGTGTGTGGACTCACATTTTGGGGTCACTGCTACCCCATGATTCAAGTTAATCATTTTGGCTTCAGAACTTAGGTCAGCTTCCCTGAGACCTCCTCCCCGCCTGGTTTGGTTAGGGTCGGTTGTGGGTGGCGGGGCGGGGGGTGGCAATGCTTATTTACCCTCTGGAGGAGGTGGTGCTGGACCGGCCCAGTTGTTCCCTAATCGGCGGTGGCAGCTCCCTGAGCCGCTCTCCCCCGGGTCCTCCTTCCCTCTACCTCCTCCTCACCTCCCCTCCATCAAGGAGCTGTCATCTTTGTAACGATTTCTTTATTTTTCAGGAAAAGCTTCTCGCCAGGGGAAACCGCTCGCTTCCGGCTGGAGAGGAAACCTAAGAAGGCCCTGGTCCCTGGTCCTTGGTCCTCTCTCTCTCTTTCTCTCTCTCTCTCTCTGAGCCCCAGTCACCAGCTGACCTGGTGAGACATAGGCTCTTACGGCCATCTTTAGAGACTGTTGCCATGCTTTCATCCTTCAGGCACTCTTTCTCCCTCCCTTCTTCCCTCTCTCTATTACTCTCTCTAGTCTGTGAGGCCATTAATATCAGTCAATTTCAGAGGGCAAGAGAGACATTTTGGGGGCCTCGAAGGAGCAAACCGAATGCCTGAGAACAACACATGCTTTAGGGTTATGTGTGTGTGATTGTGCATGTGTGTGTGTGTGTGTTTGTGCATATGTGTGTGTGTATGTGTGTGTATTGGGCATGTGTTTATGTGGTGGAGGAAGCCTTGGGACCTTTAGAAAGGATGCATTTGGTATTTGTCTGTACATAATGTTTTGCTTCAGTCCTTGAGACTTATACCTGTAATCTATTTAAACAAACAACACACTGAGAACAGCACCAAGACCAGTGACAAGCCTGGAGGCCATTTGGAGATATATATATATATATATATATATATATTTAAAACATATAGATTTCATATGAGGCTGTCTCTCTTTGTGTCTGATTCACAAAATCAATTTCATCGGGTGTGGCCCTGCATGGGAGAACACAACATCCGAAAAACACAATGGCTGGGTTTGTCTCAGCCGACCACAGATGGCCTAAGAGCATCCAGACTCTTCTCTTCAGCTTTCAGCAGTGACAGCAGCACGGTCTGGTGTGCAACAGGCGTGCATCAACATCTCCGCCGTGGCAGAATATTAGATTTTAGCCGTACTTTGCTGGGGGTGTGAGCACATGGTGGAGGATGAGGGGTAGTGGAGAGGTTTTTGAGTGTTTGTGTGTGTGTGTGTGTGTGTATATATATATATATGTGTGTGTGTGTATACGTGTGTGTGGGGGATGGGGCGGTGATGGGCAGCGTAATCTGCCCATGCTGAGTGAACTACAGTGAAAACAGCCCACTGACAGGGAAAAACAGGACACTTTAAAGGGGTAACACAGATCCAGTTGGTCCCACGGAGCACCAACACGGCCTTGAAGAAAAGCAAAACATTTTTTTTTTCCTTCCTCCCCTTCTCCCTTCCTCCTTCCCCGCCCGCCTGCCTGCCTGCCTGCCTGCCTGCCTGCCTGCCTTCATGAGCTGTGCATAATCAGGACCAGCCTGTTCAATCATGAAACCCAAGTTGAGCGCAACTTACAGGAATCCTCTTTTGTTTCATTTCGGCGCACTACTGATTGTTCCAGAAACAACAGATGGAAATTCTGAGCACAAACATGTAAATATAGTGGGGAGTCATCGGTGCAAATCAACAGAAAAGCCCCGGAGGTCCAGACGTCGCTTCGCCATCACTGAGGAGCACCGGGCTGAAGTGAAGACAATACAAGGGAATTCTGCGCTCAAATACAAAAATATGTACAAACACAAAAACACACCCACACACAACAGCAAAAAGCACAAAAGAGATAATGTCATGGAATAATGTTAGTTTTAAACGTATGCAATTTATACATAATATATACATATATATACTGTGTATACCAGCTAGAAGTTGTTACACAAAGAAACACACACACACCAACAACAAAACATACAAATTAAAGGGTCGATTGGACAAGTGGTTGTATGCCTGAGTTTTACCTTGAACTCCAGGTTCAGTCTGTATCAGCTAACTGAGGGCCCCAGACGTTAGAGGAGAATGTTGTTGACCAATACAAAAAGAGAGGGACAAAGTTAAAAAACATCATCATTCCTCCAGAATTGAAACTGATATGGATATTCAAATATTTTACATTTAACCTTGATAAACTGTGAATTTTCTAGAATCCTCCCACAGCATGGGGTGGTTTGAAATGATAATATCAAATCACATTCTGACACTAAAAGCCTGGCAGCCCCTGGGTAACATGAACTTGCACATAAATCCCCAACCACTCGGACGTGCGTTGTAAAAACCCACTTGCTCACCGTGAGCGCCGCCAACATCACAAGAGACGATTCCAAATTCACGTCTGGACCAATACGGATAAAGGGCCTAAAAAGACGAAGAAATCACACAGATGTTTTGGGCTCGGACTTGACTGACGTTGGACGGCTGGACTGTGCAGCATGTGTGTGTGTGTGTGTGTGTGTGTGTGTGTGTGTGTGTGTCTGTGTTTGTGTATGTGTGTGTGCTTTAATGGGCACCTAAAGCCAAACATCGAACAAATGATGCAAAACAAGTAGAAAGAGAATTTATGTCCATCAGTGGCTTCCCTCTGAACCTATCTACGTTTAAACAATAAGGCCTTGCCTGTCAGAGCTGTAAACAAGATTGGGGCCTGACGAGCCACGGCTTTGATTGGACCTAGTTAACACAGGGGCCTTCTCAAAGCGGGGTCCTGAGGCTCTGGTAAAAATCACGGCGCCGCACGCTGCTCCATCATGACACCACAGCGTTTATGATCCAAGACCTGTACATTGGTCTGATTGCTGCAATACGACACAAACCGTCATTACAATCACGCTGAGGAAATTGCAACAAACTTTGTTTTTTGTGGCTGTTTTCTGGGGTGGTGGTGGTGGTGGTGGTGGAGGGTAGTCAGACGAACTGGATGGTCGATCAGGGGTTT
>PYXC01001844.1:4305000-4335000 GCA_015244755.2 Tenualosa ilisha | reverse complement strand
ACCCAGTTCCAAATTCTTTTCAATTAAGGACCCATCCCAACAGATGGTATTGGCATTACGGCTCCAAGCCCTCTGAAAGAATGGACAAGCACAAAATGGCCGCCTGTTCAGTTTTATCAGCGAATAAATCACGGGAGTATCTGATCTTCGGGCCGCTCGCAGGCATGAGCCGTGAGTCTGGGGGCCAGGCTCCCGCTGGGTCACATTTACTGACAGCAGTGGGCTCACATATGTGTTGTCTTAGCCATGGAGCACTGATCAATTAAAAGGGTTTGGGGGGGAGAGGTGTGGTGGAGGAGGACAGGGGTTATGGTTAGTGGGGGGTGGGGGTAGAGGGTTGCAGTCCTTTGTAGAATGGATGTCCTCCAAGAACCTGGTCAGGGAGGACTGCAAAGCGTGAATAATTTATCCAGAAACTCTATCACGGCTTGTATCAGTTTCCATCATAAAAGCTGGCGACGGGGCAGGAAAATACATCAGCTTCTGTGACAAGCCCCTCAACAAGGCACCGAGAGTCCTCTTCCTCCTTCTCTCTCTCTTTTTTCTCTCTCTCTCTCTCTTGTGACCGTCTCTCTCTTTCTTCCCTATCTCTCTCTCTTTTCTTTCTACTTCTCTCTCTCTCTCTCTCTGCCAGTAATGGTAAAAATGGCAAAACACAAGCTTATAAAACCATTCCGAGGCATTAAAGCAAGCAGGCTTATCATCCAGATGGCAGCGTAAAGGTGGAGACCTGCAGCGCTGACAGCACATTTACCATCGTGAACAAGCATTCACATTTACTCAGACACACACACACACACACACACACACACACACACACACACTTATAATTGAAAATGAATCATAGGATGAATGAATATGCATGTACACACACACACACACACACACACACACAGAAACACACACAGAAAACATGGTACATTCCAGTATGTGAGTAAATGTGAATGTAAATGCATTAACAGTCAGAAGGGTATCAGAAGAGTTCATTTTCCTGTGAAAGGATAGCAAGCTGTACTTCCTGTCTTCTCTCTGAGGCTTTGGCTTGCTTCTGGCCATGACTGAAGTCTAATGTAGAATTAGATGCCAGTTAACTCAGGGGAATATGATGGGTATTGCAGGCGCTGATTGCTTATCAGTGGAAAACCCAGTAAATTGAGATTTCATTGGTTGAGTTTTCTATTGATTCTGCTTTATTTGAAAGGTGAGTCTTTTCACATGGAGAAAAGGAAAAGGGGGACTTTTGAAGCAAAAGGAAATTCACCGAAGTTAGAACAGGTGCCTTTGTGCGCATGCGCACACACAAATACACACACGCACACAGACAGACACACACAACACACACAACAAAAACCCGAAGACATGACACCCATCCTCTCATTTCATCCTAAAAGCCCATCTCCTAACAATAGGCCAGCCGCAGCTACCGCCTCCAGCGTAGGAGTTCTCTACAGTGGCACAGAGGCAGAAGAAAAGGAGACCTGAAGTGTACAGTTTCATGTTCCTGCTCGGGCGATTTCATGGCAGCCCTCTCCGACGCTGGGCTGTTTTGTAAACACTGTCCTGAGCGTTTGTGGGACAGGGATGGATCTGATATGTGATCGTTTTTTTTTCACCTCTATCGTGCATGTGGAGGTGCAGATTTCAGCCCCTCTGTGTGAAAATCACATGAGATGTGATAGATACCACCCAACCCCCCCCCCCCCCCCCCTCAGAGAAACTTGCTCACTACCGCTGACATACACTTGACGGTCAAGAGAGCAGATGTTGAGCATATCTGGACCCAATTAGCACAGATCTGTCCCAGAAATGAGCAGAGTTTCATCTATCCAATCACTGTGTCTTACAGTGTGACCACATTGGGCCGAATACAGAAAACTACCGCGATGCCGACTGACAGATGCCAATGCCAATGGCTCTGGTGCTGATTTAACATTTTAACTTGGCCACAAATGAGCCGGCAGAGCTGCGTAGACAGTTGAAATTTGGGCCACAGACACTCATCAGTGGGCCTGAGACTATCAGACTTTTGACTGTCGGCCCACTGTGTGGACATGTTGAAAGTCACACAGTCTATGAATTCCCCTTTGTGTCAAATTTCAACACACTGAGTAGCCATTCAGAACACCTGTACCTAATTAATCTAAACCTAATGAAAGAGGTCACGCTCCCAATCATTTACATTTATACATTTAGCAGACGCTTTTATCTTTAGCGACTTACATTTTGTCAACTATCAATTGTTCAGGGCCAGTCTCCCCTAGAGCAACTTAGGGTTAAGTGCCTTGTTCAAGGGCACAACAGTGGCAGCTGGGATTCAAACCCACAACTTTTCAGGCTAGTAGCACGCTAGCCAGGTTCCTTAACCGCTATACTACTACCGCCACTGAAAAAAAAACATTACAAAGTACAATACCAGTAAAATTAAATAAAGTTTTTTGAAACAAAGAATTACACGGTGCTTTACTATGACCTTGGAAAGATTCTTCTGTTGCGGTAGTTTAAAGTCATAAAACAATAAGATAGGAGACTATGCTCACCCTTCAAGTAAAAGTGAAAAAAGAGTGCTCATGACACATTGGCAAAATGTTAACATTTCGTCAACATTTTAGGAAAACAATGTTGGGAACAATGTTTCAGTTCTGTTGCCTGAACTCATTTAAAAATGACTGGGTTATTTGTCATCACTAAGGATCCAGTACTAACACTGTCTTTCCATTGTTTCATTCCAGTGGCTTTTATCTGCTGTGTTGCCCAATGGTATGGTAAGAATAAATCACCTTGTGCGTCATCAATCTAAAACTGAGCACCAAAATCAACATGAATATCTGAAGAATGAAAACAATGTGACAGTGCGTATTCTGAAATAAGCCACAGGTTTAGAGACATTAAACAGGAACATTATTCCTTTTCTTCAGGGTCAACAAACAGACAATAGATGGTTTGCTGACTGGCTTTGACAGCCCATCAGAATTCAAATCTTACATCTATGAGGAAAGCCAAGCAGTACAAAATGAAAACAACTCAACTGACATTATGTGAAAGTATTGTGGTGTTTAATGATGTGGTAACATAATAACATAACATGTTATTATTATCAGCAGTAGTAGAAGTAGCTTTAGCAGTAGTAGTAGTGCAGTTGAGGAAGTAGCAGAAAATAAACCTATTTTGGTCTCTCTCTCTCGACCTACATATATTTGTATTTGTTGTATCGTGCGTGCAAGTTGCTTCAGATGAAACTGTCTGCCAAATGCCATTACCAAACAACTGACAGCTGAGGACGAGCTTGAAAAAAAAAAAAACACCACCACCATTCAGTGTTATTTAAGCTGCTGTCTAGCTGTTTCTGAAGGGAGTCTTCTCCTTGTGGGACCCGGCTGAGGCTCGTTCTGGGGGCCTGGTTGTGTGTGTGTGTGTGTGTGTCTAAGTGTGGGTGTGTGTGTGTACTGTGGGGGGGTCCAGCACTATGCCTCGAATGTGAAGGTTTCCATCTGTCTGTGGGCTAATTGGGTCTGAGGCGGTAATCACTGAGGCCATCGTTTCCATCTGCCACTACCACCACCACCACCACCAGTGGCATGCCCGCGTTTGAAGCCCCTGCCAGAATCCACTGCATTCCCAGAGGAAGGTGCGATTTTTAGAGAGACTCAACTTGTCTTGTTTTTTTTTGTGTGCGTGTGAGAGGTGGAATGGGGGGTTGTGGTAGTGTGCAGAGTGTTGTATCTGGATCTGTGGATATCTTCCTGCATAGGCTGGGTAGGAACTAGGACTTGGGAAAGCAGAGAATGTACCTTAAAATGGTCCAACCCAGACAGGAACATGAGGCTGACTCAAGAATAAACCTGGTTTGTTAACTGGCCCGGGTTCATCCTTGTAACAGTCACCATAGCATCATGATTTGACTTGGAAAAAAGTCTGATTGTCCAGCCCTTCTTCTTGTGGTGATACCACCCTCACACCCCTCTCTGTCCCACACACAATTTGTTCTTACATGTCTAATGTTGCACCCATTTGTCCTCTTTTTATGACAAAAGTGTTCAAGCCTGTGAGACATTGTGTCATTGGTCAGTGTGTCAGCGTCTATCTGAAGTGTGTTCAGTGTGCTGAAAGAACCCTTGGAAATGAGCTGATAGTGTTAGTGTGAGCCCATTTTATCCCACTTAGCCAAAAAGACATTTTGAAATTTGAGCCAAAATTCTTGCATTTAACGAGTATGCTGATGTTGTTAGGTCCTAGAACCTATCCTTCATTTATCCCCCCACCCACTCTTCTTGTCCTGTCTGACTACTGCCCTCTTGCTCTTAAACTCTTTCCCTTTCTTTAACCAACTTATTTTCCACTTTTTTTCTCTTTGCAACTATTCTTCTCATGTAACTTTTTTGTTACTTTCTCCTTCCCTTCTATCTTTCTATTTCTATCTTCTTATTCTCTCTATCCACCTCCTCACCTTCTCTCCGAGGGTAACTTACAGCTAATGCTAACAAGTACGATAATGCTAGCGCTAACACAGTAAGCTCCAGGGAGCAGCCTCCGGGCCAGGGAGAATCCAACCCCCGGCAGACTCATGCTGTGCCCACCGTAAAAGAAAATCTCTCAGCGCTGCCTTGGTCTTAGCCCCTGTAGCACACACCCCCTGCAGCAGAAGTGTCCTTTTACTTCTAGTGTCCAAAAATAGGGAACCTTAGCACGTCTCCAGTGGAGGTGGTGGACTCAGGAGATCATGTTAGCAGAGCTGAGTAGGTGCTAATCTGCTGCTGGAACCCTCCACACCAAACAATACTTGTCCGAGCAAAAACACAAAGAATTAGATCCGGCCTTGTGTGAAAACATCCCTTGACAAAGGCAGACGTTGTTTCTAGGAAAGGCAATTAATCTACAGAACACTGTTACGGAACAGTGCAAAACATCAGTGGAATTGCATTACAAGTGTCTTTAGACCACTTGAAGCACTCTCAGAAGAACAGATGTAGGCTGTCACATTTGGGCACGGTGAATAGTACGCTTGTCATACATGATGACCTTGTTATTTTGAGCATGTGTGTGTGTGTGTGTGTATGTGTGTGTGTGTGGAAGGAAAGGCAGGAGGAGGGCTTTTTCCATGTCATCAAGAGTGATGCATGTCCTGTAGTCATGGAAATAGTTGACAAGAAAAATGTTGTGATCGGCTAAATGTTTCATATTGCCGCGCGCACATCAATCGCACTGGCTATAGTTCACATGGCGGTTCCATGTTCAGCGTTTGTGTGTGGCGTGCAGAGACCACACAACACACACGCACAGCGCTATGTGTTTGATGTGGCTTTTTTTTTTTAAAGAAAACACACACACACACAGCATTGACATTCAGAGCAGAGATACAGAGCTGCATTTATGCATAGAGAGGCACGCAATAATTTCCCCAGAGGAGGCCAAAACCAGAGAAGCCCATCAGTAAGAGAGAGAAATATGATAGCAGCAGACCTGTCAGGGGAATCCACCACAGAAGGCAACAAACCCAATGGTTAGTTAGAGAACAATTAATAAAAGGCATGGGTTAAAGCCACATTGTTAGATCTACCATCTTCTACAGTGTAACGGTTAAACACACAGGGCTTGCCTATACTGTGTAGGCTAATTTGTGGTTGTCATTAAGTAAATAAAGAGACTTGTACGAACAGAGACATCTTTTACACTTGCTCTGAAAGTGCATGGAGCATAAATTTGATTAAGTCACTTTGAATAAACTTGTTGAATGAGCGAATAAAAATGCAAATCAAACATGTCATGTAACACTAGTGGTCTGTTTAGATAAAAATAAGCAATAGCCTCGTGTTGAAACCTCCATCAAACTAATCCTGCTGTCAGTTAGCGTCACATCAACACAGACCACGTTTCTTGATCTCACTTGCAGCCGCCCCTGATTTCACCTGCGTGGGCGACCAAGAGCCTGCGCTGACTAGAATATTGCCTCGGGTCTCAAGCACTTCGTCTGTCTGCAGAACCGACGAGGAACTTGCTCGCTTCCTTCCGAAGAAGCCACGTTCCAGTCGGCTGAGAAACTTGACAGTGGACTCTGAGTCATGGATGTAAAGGGAAAGTGGCTGATAAATAATATAGGCTTGGTTTACCTGGGTTGCATACCCCAGAGTCACAGGTCCATTGTTGAGGCTTTGCTTTTGAAGCCTGGGAAAAATATCAAAGTGTTAACGGCAGACAGCTTTGAACACTTAGGTATTGGCTGTCTGACAAAAAGGCCTTAGACAACAGAATGGAACAGGGTGAGATGGAGGGAGGGAGAGAGAGAGAGAGGGGGTAAGAAAAAAAAGATTTCTCGTCTTCCTCCTCCTCTTTTTTCTCCTTTCTTTCTTTCTTTCTTTCTTTCTTTCTTTCTTTCTCTATTTCTTTCATTCGTTCTTTCTTTCTCGCTTTCTTGGTTTCTCCTCACGTCACTTTGGCCCCCTGCATTTCTCCAGTTTCATGCCCTGACTTGATTGTTTGAGGGTTATGTGAACGTGCTGCTCTGGAGGGGGATCAGGTGGGTGTGTGTGGGGTGTGTGTTGGAGGGTGGTGGTGGTTAGGGGGTGCTGGTAATGGTTGGGGGGGGGGGGGGGGCGTGGTGGTGGTGGTGGTGAGGATGGGGGGGGCAGCCCCAGGTAACGCTGTCCTGAAACATGACAGCTTGACAAGTGAGCTTCCATTTAGTCCGTCTCAGGAAGTAAAGGACCAGGCCCACTCACAAGTCTTGGCAGATGAGGACTCTGCACAGGGGCAACCTGTAATCGCTCTCTCTCTCTCTCTCTCTCTCTCTCTCTGTTCTCTGTTTCAAGCACAACCCCATCCTCCCTTCACTTTTACTTTCTCTCACTTTCTTTCATTCTCAGTCTTAACACACAATTTCTCTTTCTCTCATGACCTTTGCACAGACACACACACACACAAATACAAAAATACACACTCACATACTCATACATGAATATTGTACACGCAAACACACATACGTACACACATCTAATCACCGAAATACACACACACACAAATGCTCGCAAATACATGAATGAGAACGTACACACACACACACACACACACACACACACACACACACACAAAGTTAATCATAAACATATGCACACAGAAATGCTTGTAAATACATGAATGAGAACACACACGCATACACAAAAGAATCTCAGTCAGTCTGATTGAGAAAAAAAAACAAGTCAGTCTGATTGAGAAAAAAAACAAAGGCTTATGTGACAGTGGGACTGTGTCTGTCTGTCGAACACTGAAGTGGGGTCGCTGCCAAAAATTCTTCTAATCATCCGGACTTCCACCAGGACTGAGCTTGTCAGGCTGGTATCCTCCATCTGACAAGCAGACGGGTGGCTGAGCAGGGATGGGTGTAGGTAAGAGAGAGAGAGAGAGAGAGAGAGAGACTGGTTTGCATTGCACTGTACCACTCCAGTATGAGCTGAGACAGCGTCCTCTCCTTTCCTCTCCTCTGCTCCTTCGCTCCTCTCTCCTCCTCTCCTCTCCCCTCCCCTTTTCTCCTCCTCTCTTCTCTTCCTCTCTTCTCCTCCCTTCCCTTCATCTTCCCCTCTTCTCTCCCTGCTGTCTGAGCAGCCGCGCTCTGAGCCGAACCACTTTCCAGCCAACACAGGAAATGAAGAAATAGGATCACATCAAAATATGCACCGGGGCCTATCTGCCCAGGATAGCACACCTCTACAAAGGCCTGCTCCACTGACAGACAGACAGACAGACAGACAGACAGGCAGCGAGACAGACAGACAGAGAAGTAGACAGACAGACAAGGAGAGAGACAGACAAAAGGACAGATAGATAGAGACAGAGACAGAGGGAGCGATTGAGGTTGAGAACCAACCCAAACTTCGTCTGAAACGTTTGCTTTTCCTCAAAAATAAATTCCAAAGAGAAATAAAAAGGCTGACAGAAATAAAATAAACACCCTGACTTCTGAAGTTTCTTTCTTCAAAGTGTTTACACAGGCTACCCCTGGAATATTTTGTATCCATCTGTTTGCACCTGTGATCAGATCAAGCCTCAGACCTGCATGGGATAATGATTATTAGACCATTTGTTTATATGGTTGATTACTCTAACGACAACTCCTGCTATGTGGTCTAAGAAAATGATTCGGACAGTATTGTTTTGGCAGAAACTGAATCAAATAGCAGAAACAGGGACAAAAGAATGGGAAGAGTTACATATGTATGGGAGATGAAAAAAAAACAAGAATGCATAATACAGGAAAGTGCTGAAAAAATATTGAATCAGGAGCAAATTAGCAAAGATTTGTGATAAAGAATAGTGGGCCAATTTGGTAAGTTGGGAACAGGTGGTTTTTCTTAAGCTAAAACTGAAAGCTGAAAGTTTGACTGCTCTTGGCTTTGGCCCCTCCAGCTTGGCGCCTAGCAACGTGTTATCAGCAAACCCCCATAAGTTCTCTTTTATTTGAATTTTTCTTTGAAACCCACGCAAAGGTGACGTGACAGTTACAGGAACCCGATGTGCTCTCCGCACTCCCCTTGACTGTGCCACAGCACGAGCACGTCTCCTTCAATTCCTAATCGACCTGCACAATAGAAACCATTGTTGTGTGTACACGCAGAATTCAGCACATGGTTTCAACCCACAATAATAATTGCTCTTGAGTGTGGCACACCGAATCAAAAGAACACTAATTATAGCAATGGGTGCCACGGCACCAACTGTTTTAAAGTCTTATAACAAACATGGAGTTTTATGCACTGGCACTGAATCAAACACGAGTGGTGCAACAACACCCTGTAAAACCGCACGCATAATTATATCTTAATGTGAGAACTTCACCTCAGCTGGAAACAGGGCAGCCATTTTAGGCTGTAACCACAAGTTATAACATTGGGTGCAATAATGGGGTGGGGGTGGGGGTGGGGGGTTGTTTTTTGTAAAACTCAGTTGCCGTTTTCTTCAGTTTTTTTTTCTTTCCATTTTCCTTTCCTTTTACTTTCTCCCCCTTCACTTTTCACCCCTCTTTCCAAAGACGAGAAAATCTCATAAAAACCTGTGCTGAGAGCACAAAGTGATGTAATATGCTCTTAGCATCGGGTAGGGAGCACGCTAGTGATTTAGCCTCGCGGAATGGGAAGACATGACAGAGACTAATTGCCACCATTAATCACGTTTGTGAGTGTGCTCAGAGGTAAACTAATTGAAATCCTCTTACCTGTCAGAGAGTGATTGTGAATGTGTAGGAGTAGTTTTTTTGTGTGAGGGGGTGTGTGTGTGTGTGTATGTGTGCATGTGTGTGACTGAGTGTGTGTAGGAGGGAGTAGTGAGTGAGGGAGAGAGTGAGAAAAAGAGAGATGGAGAGAGACAGAGGGGTATCGAGGTGCCAGACAGGAAATGAAGCCTTAACTACAAATAAACCCGTGCCTTTGTCTAGACAAATGCCTTCTGAAATCGTAATGCTCTCTGAAACGTGTTAATGTCATGTAAAGTCGTTTTGGGGGCCACTCGGGGGCCCCCGTCTGGCCCTGGGAGCCAAGGCCCCGAAGCTGCAAATGTGGCCAGAGGAGAGGAGAGTAGAGGCTCTTTTCCGGCATTAAAAGAGAGAGACAGAGAGAGAGAGTGGGAGGGAGGGGGGGAGTCGGAGAGAGAAAAAGAGAAAAAAAAACACCAAATCGAATTAGTCCCTCCTGCGCCAGCTGCCGCCAGCATCTGAGGAAGGCCAGCTTGAGCGGCGTATCCCCCCCGTGTGACAGGAACCATTAAAAAAACGACCCTTTCAGCTCTCAACAGAGACGTCACCCTCTCCATGGCTATGAGCCACGCAGGCCTGCTGATATGATCCACTCCACCAACTCCTTGCAGCTTTAAAACACAGTCTAAAGAGTAGGTTCACAGGCTTTGACAACACCCCACTTAAGACAAAAGCAAGAAGGTCACGCCAAAAAATAGCTGACCCTCCTCTCCTCAACACACAGACACACACACACACTCACATACACACACACACACACACACTTCCTCCATGCCCAGACCATTTCAAACGTGGTACATTTCCTCAGAAGTTGTTTTAAAGCATAACACCCTTGGTGTAAGAGCAAAAAGGTGACACAGAGAGAGAGTGAGGAGAGAGAGAGAGGGAGAGAGAGTCAGACAGAGAGACGGAGAAAGAGATTGAGAGAAATGTGTTGGTGATGGGAAGCTCCATGGTTAAAGAGCGTGAGGAATGCAAGGTGCTGGATGAGCACTTAGTCTTTTGACTTAATCCCATTCCATTGCTCTGACAACACTACACTACACACACACACACACACACACACACACACACCACACACACACACACAAACACATACACACTCACACACAAACACATACACACTGCGTGCTTTGGCCAAACACTGTAATTATCAGAAATGGGCAGGTACTCGTCCAACTGAAAGGATGGGAGGATCAGAATTAAAGAAAGAAAGAAAGAAAGAGAGTGATAATGAAAGAGGAGGAAGGGAGGAGGGACACAAAGTTCACCTTTGATTGTTGTAAGCAGTCAACATGACCCTCCCTTGCTAAGCTCCCAATACTATGCACCTGAGAGAGAGAGAAAGAGAGAGAGAGAGAGAGAAGATTAGGAAAGAGGGTGGTAGGGGAGGGCTTTAGAGCTAGGAAATATAAAACACACCATTTTGTCGCTCTCTGTGGGCACACACACACACACACACACACACACACACACACACACACACACTGCCTAGCCAGCCTGGCATTCACAGGACGCAGGGACAAATTCAAAAGTGATTGCCATGTGAAAAGCAAGCCTCCTGCCTGGACAGACAGAGAGCAAGAGAGAGAGAGAGAGAGAGAGAGAGAGGGTCTCCGGTTACAGAGCCACAGACAATTAGAGAGAAAGGATGGGACCCAGCAGCCGTTGTCATGGAAGCACAGCCGGCACTGCTCTGTCTGCACTCTCTCTCTCTCTTGCTCTCTTTCTCACACACACACACACACACATACACACACACACACACACACACAGATGCACGCACAAACAGACAGAAACATGTTAGGAACACACACATATAGAGAAACATACACACACAAACACACCAAAAACTACGCACATGCAGAAAATATACAATATATGCACGTCATCCTACAAATCTCAAGTTCAACACACACACACACACACACACACATGCACACACACACACACACACTTGTTAGCTTACACCTTGCACCTCCTTCTACCTTGGCCTCTTTCTGGGTTGAGCAGGCCGCCTTAGGCTACAAGAGCAGACATTTTTCACGGGGTGAGACTGTAACCCAAGGTAGAGGAATGAATTTATTCAGCCACAAGTATTATCTGCTCATCTGAAGGGGTGTTAGGAGCTTCCTGAACATCTCTTGTCATCGTTCTTTTTTCTTTCTTCTCATCTGTCTCTTTTTCTTTCACTCTTTCTCTCTCTCTGTCTGTTCCTCTGCCGTCGTTCTCTTTGTTTTGGAGGGAGCCGTCAGGGGTTTGTAGGGACACTGACTGTATTTAGATCTTATCATAGGTTTGATCCGATTGGGTTACACACATTTTTTAATTTAACTTGCTGGGAGACGAGACTGTATTCACAATGAGGCTTTTATTATGGTCTACTCTGTGTGTGTGTGTGTGTGTGTGAGTGTGTTTGTGTGTGTATGTGTGTGTGTGCATGTGTGTTTTGTCTGTGTGTGTGTGTAAGTGTCAACACCATGCCAGACACTGCACCATTTCATTTAATTAACAAACACGAGTTGACTCCACTTTGGTTACCCACACGCAACATATGCCTGCCTATACACACACTCATACTGACATACAGAAAGACAGACAGACACACACACACACACACACACACACACAAACAAACACCGACATTAGCAGTGGGTGGATTTAATGACCAAAAAAATTCTTGAAAAATGATTTGGCAGACTTTGCTGAGACTTCTGATCAGTTTATTATCATTTGGTCCCACATGGCTACATTGAGGGCTGACATGTATGCGTGTGTGTGTGTGTGTGTGTATGCGTGTGTGTGTACTGGAGGCAACAGCCATTTTTAATTTCATTACCACTTCATCCTGGATTTGTCCCGCTTGAGTCCTGTCAATCAGGAGGGATTACCTTGACTGCTGGCATTTCTGGCCACTCTCTAAATGACATAATTAAGGATGGCTTGTAGTGGTTCAGGAAAAAGGGAGCGATTTGGCAGAAACAAACTCAGGACTAGAAAATCTGAATTCACACATGTTTGCCCCCCAGCTAATACACCCAAATGACAGTTGTGCCCCTGGGGTTTACCAGATTAAAACTCTCAACAGTCAAAAGTAAGGCAAAGTGCATAGTTAGCTGTTAAAACAGCTTTCTTTTCAAGACAGTAAATATTACAGCATCTGCCTATATTTACAGTAGATATAGTGTTACAGTAACACACGGTCTGATCCACAGATGAGTTTATTTATAAGGTAAAGAAAGTTCTGTGTGATCTCCCCACAGCTGACATACAGCGGTGCATGTTCTTCTAGTTAGAAGGAGAAGTGCTCCTTGAAAAAGTCCTTGGGCTGACTTCCTGCAGCTGATTGAATTGCAATAATGTATAATTCAGATAGCATCACATATTTGCTATTTGTGAAACAAATGTTCTCCATATCCTTGTCACGGTTGACTTTAATGCACAGAGTTTTTGTTCCTCCGTTTCATTCATCACGTTCAAAATTGATGCACGAACGAATGCTGGCCTAGTTTCAATCCCCTGACCTGAACAGGCGCTTGACGCCTCGTGAGCTTTGGGAGTAATTAGTCCAAGTCCCAAAGAAGAAACGCGTACATGTACACAGAGATAATAGTCCGTGACTGCTCGAGAAACCACATTTATACAAATTATGTCAAGTACACTCACGCGCCTGCCAAAAAAGCTTCGCTTGGTGAGGAACTTTCAGAGCAGACTTCCCTCAGAACTCGTCTCATCTCCCCACTCCCACGCAACCCCCACCCCCAACACACACACACACACACACACACACACACACACACTAACCACTGCGGTACGTCTTTTTGTCGTGAGCTCTGCCGTACTTTCCCCCTCGTTCTCCTGGAACGTTCATTCGCACGACTCGGGGAATTGGCAACAGTTTTGTGCTGTCTTTTGTTTTGTGGTCGGCACAGAATCACAGAATTAATCAGCAGAGTGAAGTCGGCACGATGCTTTCAGGTGACAGCGCACTGACGGCTCAGAGCACCAGCATGAATTATTGATTAAGGGTGAGGGACGCTCCCTTCAATTTACTTAGTGGCCTCTGTGAGGCTTCAAGCACACACACACACAAACATGTGCGGACACACACACACACACACACACACACACATACATACACACACACACACAGACACACAAACACACACATACCTGATAAACAATTGAGCTGTGCATATGCTCTACTTGATTCTAAACCCTACCAGGAAAATTTACATCTGTATATGAATGAGTGAGAGACAGAAATACAGATGATACACAGCCCATAATAATCCCTGTGAGAGCAGCAGGTATATGTATGCGTTGATGTATGCCTGGTATGAATAATTATGTGAGTGTGGGGTCTGGGGCGCAACAGGAGAAGGAAGCGGGTGAGTCAGACTTGCTGCTAATCAGTGGCATGAATTATGAAATAGCAGCACAGAGCACAGCAGCACAGCAGTGCGCTCCCAGACCGGGCCCTGCTGAAATATCCATGAGGGAGGGAGAGAACCCTCGGTCACCATGTCCCCTCATCCCTGATGGTGCCCCTCTGACCGGCCTGTGACTTTAATTCCGCACACACCCCAACACACACACACACACGCACACACACACACACGTACACACACACACACACACACACACACACACACACACCCCAACACACACACATACACAAAGACACGCACACACACACACACACACACACACACACACACACACACACACAGGCCCCCCCGCCTCTGTGTTTCCTTTCCTGTGGAACTGGAACTGAACCTCCCATGGGAGAAATGTTAAGGGGACATGGCTTGGCTGCCACTCCAGAAAGCCATGGTGTATGTGGTTGAATGCCATAGGGAAATGTGTGTGTGTGTGTGTGTGTGTGTGTGTGTGTGTGTGTGTGTGTGTGTGGAGGCAGGGGGATGTTGAGGGGTACAGGGAGTTGGAGAGGGTAACAGGGAGGGGTACAGAGAAAGGGAGGGTGGATGGAGAAGTGGGTGGAGGTGTGTGTGTGATTGTGTGTGTGTGTGTGTGGGGAGTTAGGCTAGAGTTGGGGGTGAGGGAGAAGGAGAGGGTAGTTCTGGAGAAGAGAGGGTAGATGGTTGTGGGGATGGAGGTTTGAAGTGGGGGGAAGAGAGGGGAGAGTTTAGATGGGAAGAGAGGAGAGGGAGTGGGGAACTAGGGATGGAGGTTTTGAGAGAGGGAAGCAGAGAGAGGAAAGAGAGAGAGAGAAGGAGGGAGTGGGGGAAAGAGGGGAGAGGCCACGGTTTCCTGTTCCCCGAATTCCCAGCTCCTGTCTGAGTGCAGGTACACAAAGCCTCCCTTCAAGGAGGCCAGAGGAGAGGAGAGGAGAGCGGCCAGATGAAACGCACCCACTGATGGCTAACAGATCTGTCCCTCTGGACACCCCCCACCCCCACCTCCACCTCATCTTCCCCCTCAAAAAACCCTGCACTGCCTCACTATACACACCACACACACACAGATACACAAACTCACATGCATCCACACTAACACTCATACACACACACACGCAAATACGTATGTATGCATGCACACGCACACACACATGCTGACATGCATGCATACCATACACACATACACTCTGTCTCTGTATCAGATACACAGTCATACACACACACTTCACCACTCTTAACTCCGTGGTCGTGCAGCGTTTGTTTACTCTTGCCCGAATCCCTTTTAACATTTTCTGTTCTCTCTCTCTCTCTCTCTCTCTCTCTCTCTCTCCCACTCTCTCTCTCCCTCTCCTTCTCCCTGTCTGTCTGAAGACTTGGCCTCGCTCCACACTGCTGATTGCCATATTCCCAGACCAGAAATGTCACTTACCACTTTGCCTTCCCTCATCCGCCAGTTAAACCCCCCATAATCCCTTACACCCCCACCTCCACCTCCACCCCTGGCCCTAACCACCCCCCCCCACACACACACACTCACACACACATCCCTCACCCCCCACCCCCCCGTGGAACCCGACGAGTCACCTTAGACATGCAATATTTCTGCCTGTCCGAAAAGGCTCCTGGCGGCCTGCGCTGGAGGAACCAGAGTGCACAAATCGCCTCAGCCAACTGGAACGGAACATTAACATTCCAGCCCTGGAGCAGAGGGTCCTTCTGCTGAAGAAAGAGAGCAAGAGAGAGAGAAATAGAGAGAAAGAAATAGAGAGAAAGAGAGAGGGGATGTGTGTGTGTGTGTGTGTGTGTGTGTGAACGTGGCGTGGAAGAGCAGAGAAGATACTTAAGAAAATAAACCGTCGACTCCAGGATCTGACAGCGTGACTGGGGCCTGAGGTAATGTATGTTTGTGTGTGTGTGTGTGTGTGTGTGTGTGTGTGTGTGAGTTGGGCAGGTGTGTTGGAGCCAGGCTGCTGCTGTGTGCATGGGAAGACATATCATCAACATGTCCTCTAAGTGCACGCCGTTTCAGATGTTGCCGGGGTTGATGGGAAGGTCTTTTCGTGTGTCTGTCAGAGGAAGTGCTCCTCGCTCGCCTTTCCCACGTCAGTCACCACGGGAACGCCTCGTCTGGATCCGACTCGGATCCGTAAGATCCCGTTAAGAAGAGAGGGGAGTTACTCTGTAGCACCAAGCGCATGTTGATTCAGTGTAGTTTACGAGCAGAATTCAAGAAATGAAACATTGGGTTAAAAAATGGCAAAAAAAACATTATTGTGGAACAAAAAGTGTGACGACGAGGGAAAAAAAAAAAAACATTGTCTCCGTTCTTGAGGACAGTGCCAAAGTAGACGGTGCAAAACTCTCCCACAACTCACAGAAGGGGGGAACAAAGAAAAAGAAAAAGAAGAAAAAGAAAAAGCAAAGAAGAAAAAGAAAATTTCTTGACTTATCGAGACAAAACAAGCCATGGCGGGACACAATGCTGTTTTATTAACCGGACGACATAAAGTTTATTAAACTCGCTGAGAGGTTCAAACCTTCGCCAGCGGAGAGGGAGCTTGGATGAGGGCCGAGCCCATAACGGGAGAAAGTCGGACCAATTAACACCAGCCAGGGAGGTCCGAGGGAGCCGGCGCGGGCCAAATTAAGTCCCGCGGGACGCCGGGGCTCACATCTGAGAGCAGGGGGGAAAGCCGGAGTCACGGGCTCGCCCGCGGCCAAACGAGCCCTCAGCCGGTCGTATAACTCACTGCCACTCACTGCTTGGTGGGCTCGCAAAATATTACTGACGCTGCAGTTTGACCACAGGCGCAGGTGGAGGTTGCCGGGCGGTGAAATGGGAACACTAACCCCTATCCCCCTCAACCCCTACACACACACACACACACACACACACACACACACTATATACACACATACACACACAAAGACACACACATACAGACACAGAACTGAACACCCTCCTCAGATACCTTGCACACAGACACATACTCACAAGCACACAACCCCCAAACACCTCCTCCCAACCCCACCTTAAAACCTCCCATTCCTCATTATACCCCTCCCACCCCCAGCCCTCCAACCCACCAACCCCCCAACCCCCTCCCCAAAATGGCTGCCGGGGGGCTGAAGACGTAATGACAGGCCCCATTGATTCTGGATTGCGGTGTTCCTGCAGTTACAGTAAAAAAAAAAAAAAAAAAGCCGGAGAGAAATAAACTCTGAGCGTCGTTGGCACGATAGCGGTCAGTGTTTACATGTAAGCATGTTCAGCTCACTTAATGAATGCAGGGAAGCACTTGACTGAGTCAAGTAGAGGCCATGTCTTGCTGTCTGTATACATTTTCATGAAGGATCGGTGGAGGATTCCAGAGAGAAAAAAAGTGAATGAAAAATAAAAAATTCAGCGCGACTCCCGATGGATGAGAGGTGAATGGAAATGATTTGGGAATACGAGTCGAAAAATGGGAACTTTTTCCGTGCAGGAGCAGGAATTAGCCCTTGAACTTAAATTGGTAGGGCTTAGCACAGAGAACACTAAGGGCATGGTTCAGGTCCCTGGGAACACCGGCGCTCATAAAACACACACACACACACACACACACACACACACACACACACACACACACACACAGTACCTTCACTTTCCTTCCGCACCGCGTCTGAAAAGCGCAACTCATAAAAAAGGAATAGCCGAAACAGAGAGGTAAGAGGTTGGGAGTGGGAGTCAGCCTGGAATGTAGCTGCGGGCCTGCGTCTGTTGAAGCGTGCGTGACTTTCCCCCCGATGAGCAAGACTAATGGGGTTGAGTCAAGGCCTCAGCTCCTTGTAAACACAGCGAAGAGGCCGCTCCGCCATTTGTTTTCTCTGGGATGCTCACCATCCGTGTTAAACCTCCCATGACCCATCACCACGTCCCCCCACCCCACCCCACCCCACCCCGGATGACTGCAGCCATCCCAACAGCTCCATTAAGGTGGACTTCCAGGGGCCTCTGCGGGTTGGCTTTGGTGTGTGTGTGTGTCTGTGAGTGTGTGTGTCTGTGTGTGTGTGTGTGTTTGGGGCATAGAGGGAACGATGCTGTCAACTCCATGCCTTCAGGCAGGGAACATGGTGTTGAAGTTAGAGATGGAAACTTGCTGGATAGCTGCCCCCCCCCCCCTTCTTGAAAAAGCCCCCATATAACCTGAAAGGGTCCTCGACTTGTGCCCCCGCCCTCCCTCTACCCACACCACCAGCCTCCTCCTATGACCAGCTGTGCCCCCCCCCCCCCCCCCCCTGACCTCTCTCCCCATTCCCCATCCCAGTAACACGGACAAGTAAACAAACAGTAAACAATGGACCCAGTTTAGAATGAGAGATGATTGTGTAAGTGTGTGGATGTGTGTGTAAGGATGTTTTTGTGTGTGTGTGTGTGTGTGTGTGCATGTGTATTTGTGTCTTTGGGAATATGTACTGTATGTGAGTTTGTGCGGAATGGGGTGGTGTGTGTGCCTGCTGATGTGTATGTGAGTGTGTGTAAGCCCCGGGCGTGTACGTGTGTACATATGCGTGCATGTGTGTGTGTCATCATGCCCGCCCGCAGGCCAGCGTGTCACTCCGTCTGCGCTGTGGGCGAGCAGAGTGCACGGGCTGGCCGGAGAGCTCGTAAAAAACAAAACCAAAAAAAAAAAACACCCACCCCAAAAACGCCAGCCGTCCAAAACTGAGTTCGAGAATCACTTCCAATGTGCTTCACGCTCCCTCAAAGCCAAACAACATTATTAGAGCCAGTGGTAGTAAAGTGACAGGCTGCACGGTGTGGCGCTGACTTATGCTCTTTCATTACTGTTACTGTTGGACGCCACCGAGCAGCAGGCTGGACGCTCGGGGCTCTGGGCTCGCAGTGGAAAGACATGGCATGGGTCCATTTTTATGGACTTGCACTCATTCGCAACATGCACTCTCTCTTTCTTTTCCTCTCTCTCACACACACTCTCACTCCCTCTCTCATCTTCTAGGTTCGTTTTATAGACTGGAGTTCCTACTCTTCTTTTGCTGTCTCTTTGCGCTCACTTTTTTATTTTTTTCTCCTTCCATTTTATTCTCTTCATCTACATAACTTTCCTCCCTCCTTCCCTCTGTCTCAGTCCTCCTTTCCTTTCCCTTCATTCTCTCTCTCTCTCTCTCTCTCTCTGTCTCTCATTAACTCTCTCTCTCCCTCTCTGTACCAGAATGCAGACAGGCTGTTTCAGAGTCACACTCCCTCTGCTCAGCTTGAGGTACATTAGCTACTGCATCTAGGGGAACATGCTCTCCTATTAATAGCCCCCCCCCCTCACACACACACCCCTCACACACACACACACACACCCTCCAACCGCCCCACCACATCCTACCTCAGGCTGTGCAGCAGCTCGGCCAGATCGGGTGTTTTAAGTGTCTGATACGTCTGTAATACAATATTAGTTCAATTGTGATGCTCTCTAACTGTGAGGGCCCACAGCATGTAAATCCCCATGAGATGGCTGTCTGGCCAATGGCAGTAAATCACCAGTGGTGTTGTTTGTTATTACCTTGCTCTTTTATGGGGGCTGAGGGGGTGGGGGGTGGGGGTGGTGGGGGGGTGCTCTTGCTGAGGACTCTCTGGAATTGATGGGTACATATGAGAAAGGGTGGAGGTGGGTGGTGGGGTTGTTTGTGCGGAGGGCAAAAGGTCTTTATTTTTAGAGATGTTATGGGAGGTGAAGAGTGATCAGACAGGAACAGAATCACATTGTCATCGTAAATTGGCCCTGGCAGGTCGGTGGCGGCTGGAGGCGCGGAACACGGAGGCGCTCAGCGGGACGACAGAGAAGCAAGCGAGTCCAGAAGCCGACGCAGGGGGCTTGCCCTGCCTCGTTCTCGCCAAAACAGAAGGCATCCATCTATTTAAATATGGCGGGTTGGCGACATAACTCTGCTCTCTGGCTGAAGTGATTTTTACTTCTGGGGCTTTATGTCTGAGAGCACAGTCTGTCTCTCTCTCTTTTTTTTAAATGTAAAACTGCCGCCCCCAGAACCCAAAACAATTGAGACACACATGCCATCTGACTGCAGTCACTTTCATTCGTCGAGTGCAGATGGGAGATATATCAAAGGAAGAACAAAATCCTGTCAGTAAAGCCAGAACCTCACACATACACACACACACACACACACACACAGACTTCTCAAGCCTACCCCCCCAGACTCACACACACACACATACACACACTTCTCCAGCCTACCCCCTCAGACTCAAACACACACACACACACATACTCCCTAGGGTCAAGGCCTTAGACAGTATTTTGTCTCTCAGCTGTCGGGGAAGTGGGAGAGGAACATTATAAGGTCACTATATTGTTACATTCCTGGGATCTTGCCTGGCCTGGTGTGGCAGAGGGGAGGGAGTCTGGCTGATGGGTGCCTTCTCTGGCCAATCACTCGGCTGACGCCAGCTGAAAACATAATTGATTTCGATATTAAACAACGCAGGACCTAAATAAAATTCCATGCGTGTTTAATTCTCCTATGCGGTTCACAGGAGAAAGGCCTCTCTTCCCTCTTGTCTGGGCTAATGTTACATGCCTGACTGTCTTTGCTTTGACCACCTCATAAAGTCAACCTCATAAATATTTTTCATGTGTTATTTAAACTAACTCAACTCCCCGTGGCAAAGGGAGGAGTAGTGGGTAGTGGTGGTGGTGGTTGTGATGGTGATGGGGCGGGATGGAGAGGGGGGAGCTGATGTTTTAGAAATGCGTAGTGAGCCTCGGTCCAAAGCATTAGGCAAGAGTCACTGTTTTTCTAAAAGCTTAGCCAAACCATAAAGAGGACTCTCAATTAGCGGAGCGTTGTGCTTTCATAGTCCCCAAGAACAATAAGACGCGTCCAATTTGCTCCTCGGCTATGCTGTCAGTACGAGTAAGATTATTCGTTCTGGGATTGGTCTTTAGTTTTACAAAGCAGTTAAACTAAGAGTGGTGAATTGAGAGTTGCTTTGGAGTGTTCCATGAATTATGCAATTAATTGGCAAAGGAAAATGGCAATTATGCAAAACAAAAGCACAACTATTCATTCACGACTGGATGTTGGATCTCGCCTTATATCTTTTCACATTTTTACAAATGTCTATGTATAAATGTCTGGAAATCAGTGATTGCGTGTGTGTGTGTGTGTGTGTGTGCATGTGAATGCACACCAATTTCTTTCACTCCAGCCCATCTAGACTACTTGTGAGACCATCTACTAAAGCTTGAAGATACCTGAGCTTTGCAAGCAAATTAAACTAAGAAATCAAGAACTAAAGACAAAAGCAGGAAATGACTCCAGGGGCTTTCCTCACTCTCGTGCTCTCACTCTCACTCTCTGCCGAGGGGTTGAAGGCTTTCCCTCCAAAAGGAAGGGAAAAAAAAAGGAAAGTTCTGGACATTTCGCATTTACGCCCTTCCAAATCCAAAAATTCAATCCTTCAGCACAGAGAGAGAGAGAGAGGCAGAGGAAACCATGAAGTGGCTTAACACACAAACATCTCTCAAGTGTAAAAACACACAAGCGTGACCAGGAGGAGAGGAAGGATATATTAGAACGGCAAAGACAACTTCAAAACAGAAAAGAAGCCCAAGTCAGAAAAAAAAGAAAAGACAGGGATCCTAACAGGCCTACAAGTGATACAAGCAATTAATCAAAAACATCAAGAACAGTAGCTTATAAAAGAGGATGCAGAGAAAAATTCAATAAATTACACAAATCAAATAACAAGCAAGCACTACACGTATGTAAACATTTATCTGCTTATAGTCGCAATGATAGACAGAGTAGCTTTCTTAGATTTTTTTAAGAGCAGAGAGAGACAAAGAGCTAAAAAGAGAGAAAGAGAGGAAGAGAGAGAGAGAGAGAAGAGAAAAAGAGAAGGAGAGAGAGATGTGGCCTTTGGTTCCACAGTTCACACATGTAAACACAGTTCCCTATGCGTTCAATAAGAAACAGACACACAGCACTCCATGAATCTTCAGCTCAGCAGGGAAGATTGTCAAAGGCACCATTTCAATCACTCCAACGAGGGAAATGTATGTGTAACAGTTCACAAATCAATTTTTATTAATTTAAACACAAATCAAATAATAATGTCAAAAACATCTGTACACATCTTATTTTTTGCAGACACAACAAACCTTTGTGTTTCCCCAATGAGGCCCATGTATTGTAAATTATTTCCAGTTTGCATTATGATTGCAACATTGAAATAAAAAAAAAACTTGCTGTGTAAATCTATAAAACATTTTCAGGCCTACTGTTACTGATACCTTGACCTAGCAGCAATATGTAGTCCCCGTGAACAGGGGAAAGAGAGAGAGAGAGAGAAAGAAAAAGAGGGAGAGAAACAGAGAGGGAGAGAGGGAAAATTTTCTTTCAGAGGAGTGAAATTGTAAATGTGCTGAGAAAAAGAGGGAGAGAGAGGGAGAGAGAGAGAGGGAGGGAGGGAGTCTCTCACCTGGGAGAGCCCAGCAACAGTGACCGCGTGAGGGGAGAGGGAGAATTAGAAACAGATCGCGTCGGTTCCTGCTGAGGAAATTCACAGTCGATAGCACATGTATGTCCTCAACCCATTCGGCCTTTTTTCTCTCTGTTCTCTTTTTTTTTCATTGTATGGAGTAGTGGCTTTGTTAAAGTCCAAGACTGGATACTGAATATACGTTTCCTCCTTGAATTCCCTAGTCCACAGTAACATAAGCACTATCAACAGGCATAATGAATTCCAAAGAATTTCAACTACAGCGATTCAAAGTGGACACAGAAACACATTTTTTTACTTTTTCCCAAAAAAAAAAATAGAAATAAAAAGACTACTTCATACAAAATTACACTTGCTGTACAAGAGTTCCTGTTTTTTTGTTTTTTTTTTTTTTTTTTTGCGCCAGTATAAAAGATAGTCAAATCTAATGTAAGGTTTTATACCCATAGGGGAGGCTGAAGTTTAACCCCAAGTTAAACGGTTCAGATCCAGGCAAAACATTTGGGGATATGGGGGGGTGGGGGTTAACGTGAGAAAGACACACTTGCAGACAGCCACCATGCCTGTCATGAGGTCAAGCTTTGTGTCTGTCACTTGCACTCTAAACTCTGAGTTTTGAGGCTGTATGCTACTGCTACAATGCTAATGCTAACCTCTTGCGTCCTGGTCTAAAAGCCTCCTGCTCTCACACTAGGAACCATTCTGTGGAGACACACCCCACATGAAATCTTGACCGAAAAAGGGCTTGAGTGTCAGAGCAAAGCCCGCATTCTCCTCGTCTCAGAGAAAGATAGATAGATAGAGAAAGAGAGAGAGAGAGACGCAAGGCCTTTTCCTCTGACAGCAAGAGAGAGCAGAGGAGAGAAGAGAGGCAGAGAGAAATGGAGGGGGAGAGAGAGAGAGAACGGCACCGAGGGAAAACAAAACAAAAACAAATTGAAATTGAAATCATTGACACTTGACATCCATGCTTTTGGTCTTGACAGAACAAGTTATCACAAAATCCCTTTTATCTACAATATTTGTTTTAATGAACATAAACCCTTGAACACATCAACACTTAGAGGCCCCCGCACAAGCGAAAGTGCCAGTGTGCTGTTTTTAGTTTTTTGTACTTCAATGAAAAAAGCATTGCCACCTTTCAACAGCATGTACCTAAATGAATATAGGAAGGCATAGTCCAGTGATTACAAATGTACACACACCAAAAAAAAAAAAGATTTCTTCTGTACATGATTATCTCAGCAATGTAAATAAAGTTTTTTTTTCTTAAATTACTAGAAAATCCTCTTTTTTTTTCGTTTCTTCCTCCATAGACTTCTCAGTGAGGTGGAATTTTCAAAAGTATTTAGTTGACGCAGAAAGGCACGAGTCTTTCACAGAGGTACCTTTGTGGGACTAAAAACACCACTCGCTCACGAGCTGAGGCTTTCATAAATAAAAAAGCGCAGGACATCCAGGGTCAACGGTGGCCAAGCGGCGGTGGGCAAAATGGGACGGCCGGCTGACTGAGTGACTGGAGCCTTATGTCAGTCTGTGTACCATCAGAAAGAGAGATAGAAAGCGAGTAAAAGAGAGAGAGAAGAGGAAAGAGAGAGACAGAAAAGGACAGAGAGAGAGAGAGAGGAGGTGAATGGGGAAGGATGAGGGTCGAGGATTAAACCATGCGACGGCCGCAGTGGCGGCAGTGCTGGTGGTGGTGTCGGAGAAGAGGATCAGTCTGGCTGAGTTCCGAGGCGTCGGTAGCTCTGATTTCTACACAGGTGTGAACCCTTGCTGAGCCCCGGCACAGACAGGGGCCATAAAACATTTTGATGGCTTTTTTCTTTTTTTTTCCTATTTCAAGAGTGAGGGAGTGAGAGAGAGAGAGTGAGAGAGTGAATAAGCTAAAGGAAGAGAGAGAAAAGGAGAGAGAAGGAGAGAGAGAAGCCAATTCACAGTAAAGCAGGGGCCAACAGCTGCAGTGCCATAAATTCACTCTCCGCCGATACGCAAAAGAGGTCCGGGGTTAAGACGAACCGTGGCCATATGTCAACACGTCCACCTTGTCACTCAGGAAAGGCTCTTTTTCAATGCCCCCACCACTCCTCCCTTTTTTTTAAATCTTTCTTTGCTCTCTCCATTTTTTCAGTCATGTTCCATCTCGAGGAACGCAGGCACCAGGGGCACCAGAGCCAGGAGAACCTTCCTATTTCTCTCCTCTGATGCGACGGCGGGCCGAGGGCGAGTGTGTGTATGTATGTATGTGTGTGTGTGTGTGTGTGTGTGTGTGTGTGTGTGTGTGTGTGTGTGTGTGTGTGTGTGTGTGAGCGCATGATGAAGGGGGTGCAGTTTGTGAGTGAGATGCGGTTCAGAGGGGGGGCAAGGGTTGCAGTAGATGCAGGCGTGAGGCTGTGGCTGTCCGGTGTGGAGGGCCTGTCAGGTCCGATCAGGTCCGATCTGGTCTGATCCGGCCCGGTCCGGTCTTGCAGTGTTACAAGTATTCCAGGTCCAGCGCGTGGTGCAGGGCCATCAGGTCTGAGTGACTGGAGATACGCCAGAAGGGCATGTTGTGCTGCAGACACAGAGAAAGAGAGAGAAGAGGGTTAGAGTGACCTTTAAATACTTTCAATATATCTACATACATAACATACATCTAAGACCTTCAATATATCTTAATCTAAATCAATCTAAACATTTCTTCAACTAACTGCTTTATTGATAACAACACCAACCCTACATTATACAATACTATACTGTACTATACTATACTATACTATACTATACTATACTATACTATACTATACTATACTATACTGTAGACCATTTCAAGAGAGTTTGATTATTACCGTCACAGAAAACAAAGGTTTTTGTATTAACATTCGTAACCAAAGTAGTTTAGGGAGATGGTCTATACTATACTATTCTATGCTCAAATTCACCAAGGGCCGCAGCTTGCCTTGCCCTGGTGGACATAGCATTTCAAGATGGCCACTTTGGCCTGTGCCTCCAACACCAGACAGAGGGACAGGGAGAGAGAAATAAAATCTATAAGTGGGGAGAAAGAAAATACAATGACACAGACAGACAGAAAGAAAGACAAAAAGACACCATTAAAACAGGGGAGAATGATGGACACTGAAAAGAGATGAAGAGGTGATGAAGTGAAGGTCAACCAAGTACGTGAGAAAAGAGAGGCTGAGGTATTCATACAGAGAAAAGAAATGGCAAACAGTGAGAAGAGGACCAAAGTAGGGAAGAGAGCACACACACATACACACGCACGCACACACACACACACACACACACACACACACAGCGACACACACTGTGAGCTCTTCACCTGGAAAAACACTCACACCCATGTGAATGGCCTCACATTCTTAACAGCACATAACACCACAGGAGGCTTAGGAGGTGCTGCGTCTCTCTAGGGCCAACACAGGCCTTCACTGCCAGACTAAACAACACTCACACTCACTCACACACACACACACACACACACACACACACACCACACACACACACACACAGTCTCTCTCTCTCTCTCTCACACCAACACACACACACAAACCGAAGAGCACTCACTGACACTCTGACACACTCATTTGTTTACATATTTAGCTATGAGTTTTAATTAAAAGTGTTTATTTATCTATTTCCATCATAATTGAACTGATATAAACATGTATTACTGTCTGGCACTGAGACAGTCCTCTGAGTACTTCAGGCTCCCATGCAGGGAAATGCTATACTAGCGCTAATAGGCTATTATATTGCATCAGTTCATATACAGTATATCAATAGGTGGACACCTGTTTGTCCTGCAACATACCATACATGTAAATGAAATATCTGAAATCACAACTTTAGTCATGATTCTAACTTGCAAATAAAATCCATGAAATAGTATACCATATTAGAGATGATATACTGTGTATCTTCCTTGGGACTACATGCTCAACATCTATCACGCTCAGTGTACATTGAGGTAACTATAGTCTGCCTTGTCTGAGTCCTTAGGTAAGGCATTAGAACTACATATACGGACAAAGGGCTATATGTTCCCCAATCTTGACAGCATCCTTAAACATCATCTGGCAAATTCTCTGCAAATGTACAGGGTGACACGCACACACACACACACACACACACACACACACACACACACACACACACACACACACACACACACACACACACACACACTCCTCCCCCTGGTACTCATACACATATATATACACACACACACACACACACACACAGAGACACACACTACTTACAACCCAGCGAATGAGGCATTGTTTCTGAGAGAGAAGCTTGGAGAAACATGAGTCTGTCAGAATGAAAGGGGGCTGTCAGGCAGCGTCCTCGGCCCGGTGGAGGAGCCCCATTACCGGGGCCTTATCAAAGGTATAGGCTCTCGCCGGCATGTGTTCCGCTTAGAGAAGCTTGCGCTGACCCTTAAAAAGGCTCTTTTCTCTTTGTTTTGTAAATCGCCTTTGCTTTTAAGTTTAAAAGCTGCTGAGATGCTATCAATCCTTTTTTTTTCTCTCTCTCTCTTCTCTTTTTTTCGAGTTATTAACTGGAGGGGACTCTTCTTTTGGAGACAGAGGCAGTGGGGGGTGGGGGGGGGGGCAGTTAGAGAAAGAGAGTAAGTGTGTGTGTGTCTCAGTGTGTGTGTGAGAGAGTGAGAGAGAGAGAGCAAGAGAGAGAGAGAATAAAAAGGAGTGAAAGAAAAACACAGACAGTGAGGGTCAGCTCAGCATTTGTGTCGTTCCACCCAACATCACCTGAGATATGCAGCTCACCTGCATGCCTGTGCTCTTTGGCTCATGGGCTGCTCTCTGCTGCCCGACGTCAAGCAGCACCTAACGCCTTGCAAGCCACAACTTCTCTCTCTAGCAACGGCCCTCATCTATTGAGTACACACACTGTCAGAGCAGGACACGGGCCCTGGGTGAAGCGCCTAACACTCTGGACCAGGGAAACCCCCGTGCTCTCCAAATGACTAGCTACAATTTCTTTTTTTCAAGTTCCCATTAAATAACTGGCTTCAGCACATTAACTGCACAAGCACAAGGCTACATAAGGCTGCATTTCAGCAGAATTCATGTTAAATGTTTACTGCTATGCCTATTTCTGTGTTGATGTCCTGGAACCTAGAACTAGTGTGACTCAAGCGTTTGGTTCACACAAACTACCCACGATCTTCATCTTTTAACATCTCACGAGTAATATTAATGTCTTCATTGCCTATCTTTCTATCTATCTATATAGTTTTGATATCATTAAGAGCAACCTAGGGCACTGGCAGGGTAATGTGACAATGCAATATGGTAAATGGAGTCTCATTTACTGTACAGACACAAGATATTAATCCAACCTCTATGGTTGAACTGATTATGTGTGGTGTGTGATCCACACCTCTCGGGGCCAAGCCCACTGTATGTGAGGTGCTTGGTGATTAGCTGCTTCATAACTATTTGGCAATGCCTGTGGCTTATGCACGGACCATTAAAGTTTGCATTAAAATCTTGGCACAGACACAGAGTACACAACTATGGTCAATAGCCTGGAGGGTTTGGAAGTAACCCAAATCACTCTCTCTCTCTCTCTCCACTAGTTTCTGGAGGGGGGCAGTGGAGGATAACCCTTCATTGGTGCACCTACAAGTCCATATTAATCCATGGTTTGCCTGCACATCAAAAGGCGTTGCCAGTCAAGCTTACCCATTTCCCTCTCCTAGCCTAGCTTGTCATGGCGGTAAATAGCTTAATTTTGTCAACAAAGATTTAAGCTTCTTAAACACATGTTCTGTTTGTGCCGCTTGGCTCTTCCTCTAAACATGCCTGAGAAGACTTGTCTAGAGTTACACGCACACACACACACACACGCACACACACACAGACACACACACACACATACACACACATACTGTGCATGGGCCCTGGGTAGTAATCTATAATTATGTCATCCTCACGCCTCCTCTTGAAAGCTGTGAAAGCTGGGAGCAGAAAGGAGCTGATTACATTGTCAGGCTTTTCTCTCTCTCTCTCTCTCTATTCTCCTTGTCAATTTTCTCTTTCTCTTGTTGTTCTTGTTGTTTAGCTAATTTTGCTTATAGAGGACATAAAGGATGAAAGTGTGAGGGCGCAAGAATGAGAGAGAGCGAAGGAGAGAGAGCGAAGGAGAAAGAGATGGGGAAGGAAGGAGGGAGGAGATGGAAGGATGGTGGAGAAAAGGAGAAAAATGTTCCCACTCATTTGATTCGAGTCATGAGAGTTCAACTGGTCTTTGAGCTTTTTTTACCCTCTCTACTTACCTTCTTAGAGCCTTGTTCCTCTTCCACTCCGTCTCCCACGACGATGTAAACAACTTTCCTGCCGAACCTCTGCATGACCCTCTCGAAGCAGCTCTCCTTCCCTGCGAGGCACGAGAAAGAGAGAGAGAGAGAGAGAGAGAGAGTGAGCAAGTGAGGACACCAATGGGCAGGTCATGAGCGGCTGGACCGCAGCACACTTTGTGCAGTCGCCCGCAAACAAACAACAACAACAACAACGACAACAACAAAAATGCTTTTGACAGGTGGGATGGACATTTAACAAGACAGACAGACAGGGCTGTTTACCTTGCACGTCATAGAATAAAACTCCCATACACGTTGAATTAATTAAACACATCCAACAAATTTCATCAAAGAGAGGCGGAACTGGCAGTTATCTGTCCAGATCTTTGCTTGTCAGTGTGCACTTTGTGTGTATTACAATAAAACAAAACAGATCTTAAGAGATACTGCCAATTTGGCATCTATTAGTCCTGCATGCCGTCATTTTTTTTCCTTCTTTCTTTTCTTTCCAAATGGCTCAGCCTACAGCTTTATCACGGGGGTAGTCGTGGCTGGACGCGGGGCGTGCATCCAAAAAATCTGGCTCTTTCGAAAGGCGAACACGCTTTAAATACGCAATAAGTTACACAAAATTACACAGTGTAAACACTTAGGCTTGGCTAGGGGGATTCGATAAGATCAATGCCCAGATAGAGGCAAGGCTGAAAAGCATTAAGTGTGGCCCTCTCCTCCCCAGGTCCTGGGACAAATGGAGTTTAACAAGCTAAATCAGGCTCACATGCTAACGCTGTTGCAGTAGGGGCATTAGGCTTGGCGAGCAGGAGAGATGTCTAAGGCTAGCCACTGATCTGCTTTAAAATAGCTCAAGACCGAAGGTTGGTGTTTATTTAAGGTTTGAAATGATTAAGGGGGAGGGCTAGAGTGAAGAAGAAGAAGAAGAAGAAGAAGAAGAAGAAAAAGAAGAAGAAGAAGAAGAAATAGACAAAAAAAGGGACGAAGAAAAAGGAAGATGAAGAAATGTCGTGAAATGACATAAATTTGCTGAAGTGGTTTCATATGCAGGTTCAGTGAGGGATGGTGTGTGTGTGCATGTGTGTGTGTCTGAGCAGAGGGCGAGTGGAGGGGCCCTGCTCAGGCGAGGCTCCAAGAAAATAATCCCCGCCTGATTAGTCCCCTTCCCTTAGAACCCGACATCAACCCTCTCCAGTGTCCACTCCTCTGCGGTCTGGCCCAATCACGTTCCGTGTGCTGCCCGTATGTTTACGCACAATATCACAGTCATTAGGCCTGCGTGCTCACAGGCCCACCACAGGCCTCCACTGTCCCCTTGAAGTGGGCCCACAGAGCATGCTAACAGGTAGAGTGTGTGTGTGTGTGTGTGTGTGTGTGTGTGTATGCATGTATGGGGGTAACTAGGGAAGCCAGGAGGCTGCTGGCAAAACGTACCTATTTTCGTTGCGCTATAAATATTTTCAATTGGAAACACTATTCCCAGGCC
>PYXC01001844.1:4295000-4300000 GCA_015244755.2 Tenualosa ilisha | reverse complement strand
GGCTTCATCATCAACCAAAGTATTCGGCCAACACATCGTGCAAGATAGGATCAATACGTGATAGAAAGTCCACTCACTCTAGATAAAGCTTCCAGAGATGTAGCTAGCGATGGATCACGTTAAATTACTTTACGCAAAATCAACTGAAAATCTGCTTTTCGGTACCTTGACATGCACTTAGGGACTTGGCTGTTTCTGCTCATTGATAAAGTTATGATCTGCGTCTAAATGAAATGCATAATGAAGTTAAGGAAATTTCGTTCCTTGTCACTGAGCTAACTAGTACTTATTGAAGCTTATGTAGATTTTTTGTCTCTGTCGATGTCTGTAATTAAATTCAGGATGTCTCTCGAGATTTGAGAATCAATGACAAGCTTATCAAGGGTCTCACAGGCTCTGGCACATAGACATTGTCTGTATATTGTGTCTCTGCTTTGCCATATGAATTCTACACAAGTGCACATACTGCTTTGCCTTCAAAATACTGATAATGCAAAGATATCACACTGATATCAAACTGTTGAAATGCATCTACTTTAGTTGACTAATGTGAACAACATGTACAGGAAACTCACACACACACACACACACACACACAGAATCCCACGGAGGAATCTCCCAGCTGGTCCACTGGACTCTACATTCTCTTCTTTTAGCTGCTATCTCTGCCGTCCCCCATCACACTCTGCGTTTACTCAGCATTAATCCCTCCGGTTATTACGACACACAATTAACAGTTGTTTTTATGACTGTGAAACTGTGTGTGTTTGTGTGTGTGTGTGTGTGTTGCATGATGGGTGGGTGGGTGGTTGGGGGGATTCGGACCTCCGGGGAAGCACCGACGCAGAGGGCCACTGTGGACCAAGAATGCGCTAGTCTCCGAACAATTACGGCACACAGCTGGGGCCTAGCGTTAAGCAGCCGGCTGCCTCACTAGTAGCCAGAGCGGGGGTCGGGCCGGAAGACAGCAGTGCGGTGGTGGCACTGAGCTAGTGGGAAGTGTATGTGTGTGTGGGACCGTGTGTGCGTGTGTGTGTGTGTGTGTGTGTGTGTGAGAGAATGTGTGGGGGGGCTGCTTTTACTCCTGTTCCAGAGACTCATTAGACGCCTCTTCACTGGTGCTCGTAAACACCATGGAGCCTCACAGGATGCGGGAATGGCAATGGTCGGCAGGTATGGCATTACACAACACTCAGTCAAGTTGGTGCAATTGAGAAATGCAATGGTTTTAACAATGTGAGAAGTGAAGATAAGACATTGACAACGGACTTCTGTGAACTCGTTTGCTTGTTCTATTCATAACAACTTGAAACTTGCATATTATCATATATGTTTACAACACAATATGTTAGATGTTTTCCATCCCTCCCACAAATCCCAGTCTCCAAGTTCAATGCATGTATTTGTATTTGCACACATGGTCAGGCAGGACCAGTTTAACTGGCATAGAAACAAGAGCCTGAACTACAATAATGCCACTGTCTGTCCCATTGCCCTTTGCAGGAGTCTGTTTTTAACGGACAAGTAGTGAGCATGTGGATGTCACCTGGAATGGTAAAACACAAGCATGGCGTCAGTGGCTGGACAACAAACATAAAGTGACAGAACCAGGAGTGTGATTCTCGACTCGAGCGACTTCAGCTCCACGCAGACGTGCGTGTACTCCACTGCACCCAGTTACCCCCCCTCCTCCCACCCACTCCTTGTTCCCTTTTTTTTCCCTGCCGAGCCCCATGGAGCAGCGCTCCCCACAAAACCTACAATCACCGCTAACGCGCACCAGATGTGCCTACTGTACGCCGAGCAGAGATCCTCCTTCAGAATCCATACATAATTACCTCTTATGCAAACACTTTGTCTTTCTGCTTCAGTCTGCCTGTTTCGTCTTCCCCTCTCTCTCATTACAATCACTGTCTGTGTCTCTGTCCTTCTGACATGCAAAATGAAAGGAGGAGGAAGAAAGGATGTGTATATATGAAAGGGGGAAATGGGAGAAGGGGGGATGACAAACTAAAAAATAAACACCTTTAAAATCAGCTTCCACTCTGTGTTTTGATAATCTTTTCCCCCGTCTCTCTCTCTCTCTTTCTTCACCTCTGGCTCTCTATCACGCTCTTCCTAACCTTTCTGTCTGTTTTTTCTTCCCCCTCTCTCTCTCTCTCGCTGTCTCTCTCTCTCACTCAACCCCTCCATCTTTTTCTTTTCCTTTCCACCGGATCCCCTCTCTATCACACGTTTTACTCTTCCCAACCTTTCTTCTCCAGTCATTCTCTCTCTCTCTCTCTGTCTCTCACCCTCTCTCTCTCTCTCTCTCTCTCCCTTCCTCTTTCTCTTTTCAGTCTTCCTCTCTCCTGGCCCATTGAATCCTTTTCATTTACAGGGGCTCCTATCAGAGGCTCCTTTGTTCCCCTGGCATCTGTCATTAAGCAATCAGGCCAGACGGGCTGATTCTTCCTGTTGGCCAGGGGAAGGGCTCTCTGCTGCTAGTGGCGACTGCTCTCAGAGCCAGAGAGAGAGAGAGAGAAAATAGAGGAAGAGATAGAGACAGACAGGAGAGAGAGACAGAGAGAGAGAGAAGAGGGAAAGAGAGGTCACATGGAGGAAAGAGAGAGAAAGGTAAAAAAAAAAAAAGCAAGGTCAAGAGATGCCAAAAAATTGAAAAGGGAAAGAAAGAAAGAAAAATGAAAGCAAGAAAATGAATAAAAGAGAGGGAAATGAGGTAGAGGAATAGTGGGTGAATAAGTGAGATGGAGAGAGAGAGAGAGAGTATGTGTGCTGCAGAATGTCAAAAAAGAAAATGATTATTTAAAACTACAAACCTCGCTTCCCCCCTGTCCTGCTGCTGGAGCTGGAAACATCCGTATTGCATTACTCTCCCAGGCTACCTCTATTGCTCTCTTTCTCTCTCTCTCTCTCCCTCTCTCTCTCCATCTCTCTCTCTCTCTCTCACACACTTGTTTTTTTTCTCTTGACATGGCAAAGGCAAGGGGGTCTTTCATTCCCTGCTGTGTAGGGTGCCTTCTGCCAGGGCCACAGACCGGCAGGCAACCAACCCCCCTGAAACACACACACACACACACACACACACACACACACAAATACATGCATACTCACACACGCACACACACACACACACACACACCAAACTACTGCAATCAGGCTGGCCCCACAGGTGAGTGGCCCCTGCAACAATGCCACAGTGTGAGCAATGGCCACCGCCATCACAGCATTCCTCCCGGCCTACAAGCTAATTCCATGTGAAAAAGCCCAATCCATGGTTCGCAGGTTCTCAATGTTGCCCTTCCACTGGCAGGGTCTGTCATCCACCCGTCCTTGGGCTGTGACCCCACCACCACCACCGACCCCCACTCCACAAAACCCCATCCACACCTTTGTCCCCTCCCCCCCAACAGACACACACACACACACACACACACACACACACACACACTCACTCCTCTCAGGCCCCCCACACCCATCCGACCAACCAAAGCAAAAGCTTTCCCACCGTGGAGCCCACCACGCTGGTGAGAGAGAGAGAGAGAGAGAGAGAGAGAAAAAGGAAGAGAGAGCGAGAGAGAGAGAGAGTGAGAGAGAGAGAGAGAGGGAGGGGCAGATTACCTGTGGGTCAGAAACAGGATACGGGAAACAAAGAGAGTTCTTCAAAACCTACTTCATTCCAATCCACAATTTGTGCTTGAACAGACATGGAATTCAAACACAGCTCTGCTAAAGGACAGGTCGCTCAAAAACAAACACAATGAAAAATCCTCCACTAAAACATAACACAAACGTCTACAAAAGCCCAACACTTTCCATAAGAACAATGACTAATAATAAACAATGCCTGAATTAATGTCTTTAAAGGCTTTGTCAGATAATCTGAAGAAGTGAAAGAGCTGTCAACTGTCATGTTAAAGGGGAATTAAGATTGTTGCCAGCATATTACATTATTTTTACCTTGTAGGCGTGAATTCCTTTTAAAGGTTAGACAGTCAAGCGGGAAGACCTGCTCTGGCTTGTTCTTATAAACTCTCGGAGGAAACTTAAATCAACTTCCCATCCAGGCATTTCAGCTCAGTGCAAAAGACTTGACATCGGTTCCTGACCAACATCTTCAAAGTAGTCTAGACACCATTTTAACTTTTTTTATGTTTTAAGTCTCAAGAGCCTGGCAAGCAGGTGGGAGATCTCACCATTTAACGCAAGACAAGTAATCTATTTTTAAATACTACCATTTGTCATCGGACTGTTAGTAATGTTATATTTTCCACAGGCCCACTGCCCCTATTTCTGTAAGGAGGTGCTATACTATGCTAGGGGTGGCAATGGAGGGATATGAGAAAGGAGAGGGAGGGGTGCAATGTTGAGAGAGGACAGACAGGCTAACTTTGAAAAGCTCTCTTTCTCATTCCACCTCTCTCTCTCTCTCTCTCTCCATTTCTCTCTCTCTCGTTCTTTCTACTCTTTCCAAAACACATCAGCGTCCCTGGCTGGGGGACCCTCAGAGTGCTGCCAGACAAGAGGGTTCGGCACTGCATGAGTCTGAGAGACAAAGGATGCATTAAAGGCCCACGCTGATCTGCTACTGCTGAAATCAAATGGAACGGAACACAGACAAGTCATGCCCAGATGACAGCCAGACCTGGGCCAGAGTCAGACTCTCCACTTGCAAAGATTCTGTTCATCAACAATGCGGTTTTCTAAAAATTCTATATTACATTCAGTGGGTTCAGTTCAATATTTTAATAACACAATCACACTTGATGGCAGAGGAGGTAGTCTGTGTCCAACTATATTTATGCTTGCTGTGTTGTGCTGTAAACAAAAGAAGATGCAGCAGATAAAGCTTTCTTCTTTATTTTGCAATATCATTTCATTAATATGAATTGCAATCTCAAAGCACAACCCTTGATATAATCTCAAAGTACAACCCTTGATATTTTATGTGAAAATAGAGAGTGTGTGATCATAACAATATACACCATAAAACCCAACAT
>PYXC01001844.1:4150000-4292500 GCA_015244755.2 Tenualosa ilisha | reverse complement strand
CACACACACACACACGCAGAGAAAGACACCACACATACAAACATATATGCGCGTACACGTACATATATACATATACACATACACACACACACAGAAAGACACTACACACACACACAGGGCTATATAGACTGTTTTTTTTTCGTAAAAAGAGACTCATACACATGCACAGAAAGTCACTACACACACATTACACTTAGACACATACACAAAGACACATAGACAAACATACACAGCACTTCTGAAACCACACGGCACCCAAACCACAATAGCTGCAGTAAATCCCACTGAGCCGAGATGACAACATCGTACACCGGAGCGAACACTCACAAAAGAAAACACACACAACACAGTTCAACCTGATATCAACAACATTTCTCAGTGTCTGGCACTTCCTTGTGCTATAAACACCTTCAACACCAACCACACAAACACACACGCGCAAGACAGAGGAAGACGTGTTTAACTTGGTGCCCTTCATGACGTCCAGCCGTCTGGTGGCACAGCACAGCATAGCCGGCATTGGGCAAGCGCCTGGGCATCAGCACAGCAGCACAGCCCAGGGCAGTAGGGGTGTCCCTTTATGGCGTTGGCTAAATTAGACAGAGCCCCGCCATTTCTTTAGCACCGCCTGAAATATATACATAAGTGCTTCTTTTTCGGAGAGGGTTATTTACAGTTTGGCCAGAAACGAGCCCCATCTACGCCAGCCCCACGACATCAGAGCAGAGGAAATACGGCTGAGTGATTCGACTGCCAGCTATGAGCAGCTATGTAGGTTAAAAAAAATAGCTTCAGAAGCTACTGAAGATTTCACTCAGCTGAGCTTATGCACACCTGAATGTAAACAGAACTTAGAGATTTGTCAGTGGGCTGCCTTATTTTTCAACACCAAGAAAACACTGAATAGACAGTATCACGTGGACAAAAAATATGTGTGTGGAAATGACATGCTACAGATGTCATCAACAAAACAACATGCCCATACACAGCATACATTTATTTAAACGGGGCAGAGCAGGTGAGCTTAGGATGAAAACCCTGGATATATTTGTGTGCTGAGAGCATTTGTAGAGTCATTTCTCCATGTAACATTGAGCTATAGGGATTCAGGCCCAGCAAGCTCTACTAGAGCCAGACAGGAAATAGGGTTGCTTTATTGTCCTCGAGCACAACTGGTAAAACGTGTGACCATCTGAAGCTCCACACTCTCTGAATTTTACCATGAAAAAAGACAGGCTTTTAAGTGTCAAAATGAAATGTAATAATTCCGTGGTTGTTGAGACAGTGCAGCGGGAGAAATGTGTGCTCCACATTCACATAATTTTATGGAGGCCTCGAAATGCCAATTCATCGGGCGGGCGGTTCCACCACACATGAAAAGGAACAGAAACTGGGGACAGATGTGGTGTGAACCACATTTAAAGATCTGTCACAAAACGGCCATCATTCACTCCCCCCAAAAAACTCGGGCACATCTATTAGGCACAGTGCTGTTTGCACGACTCTCCGCAAACGACACATCAGGAAAAATTTAGCAGCCAATTGCTGCCAATTAACTTTGATCATGACAACCGTGATCGGGATCTCCCCCGTCATTCTTCAGTCCTGGGCAGCATAAACATTTTTCTTTTGCCTCCCTCTTTCATTTTTCTCCCTTCTCGCCTTCTGACTTTCTTTATTTTTTCTTCTCTTTTTTTTCCGTTATTGCCTGGTAGTGTTTTTGATGGAATGAGAGAGGGAGAGAGAGGGAGAGAGAGAGAGAGAGGGAGAGAGAGAGAGAGAGAGAGAGAGAGGGTAAGCGGACTGGGCTGTCGAGGACTAATGAGACTTGGCAGACTCGCCGCAGCTCTCTTCACACTTAAGTATCAAGCAAAACATTTCCTCCCCTCCGAGGTCACTCGGAGCGGGACACTGAGGAGCACGGCCAGGCCGCTGGCCTCCTCCTGCTTGGGGAGGAGAGGAGAGGAGAGGAGAGGAGTGGGGGCGAGAGCCCCGTCGTTCAGGGCTTTCAGGGGCACAGGAGTTCTTTTTCCTTCCATGTGGCATGTGGTGAACCCACAAGTGTCGAGTCTGGGGGATGGTTCCCCAAACTCACCCAAGCAACCCAACTGCCCAGACCACCACGCCACCCCTACCCCCACCCCCCTACACACACACACACACACACACACACACACACACACACACACACACACCAGTGGGCTCCGAAGAGGAGACAGAGGAGACAGACATGTAGCCAGACACAACTACCACCGGCCCCTTCTCTCAAACCATTACATCCAATCATTGCACATGCACACACACACACACACACACACACACACAGCTATGCCTCACCCACTCACCCCCACACATACACCAAGCCCTTTCACCCTGGGGCCAGATTTTTCACCATCGAACATGAATCAACCACAGACCGAAGAGGGGTAGTTGGGGGGACCTGGGAGATGGGGAGGGGGGTGGGTGATTTCATAGCGTGACTGAAGGGCTTGTGGCCTTGCCGGACAGTGACACCAGGCACTCAGCATGACACGCGGACAGACAGAGCCCACGCCGAAACACTAGAACCTGACAAATTGCGCCAGCCTCTCACACAGGGGTGCGGGGGTGCGGGGAGGTGTGTATGTGTGTATGTGCATGCGCGTGTGTGTGTGTGTATATGTGTGTAGCCGGCAGCGCGGGAGGAGAAGGAGACTGACAGCACATGTAAAATTCATCGAGTCCCATGGGCTCGGAGGTAATGCTTCACCGCAGTGGGCCGTAACTGAGATATAGGCACCCCACTATTAAATGGTTGTTGATGCTCGGCCTAAAACTTTAATGGACGGCTCTTGCTCGTAACGTAATGCACACAACTCTATTGTGACTTATCTACATCTTGGGCTGGCTCTTAAATATTACAGCAAAAGAAAACATTCTGCTATAGTAATCATGAACCTGTATATGTGTGTGTGTGTGTGTGTGTGTGTGTGTGTGTGTGTGTGTGCTTGTATGCGAGGGGAGGGGGGCGGGGGGTCTGTATCAGACAAAGCGCGGTAAAAGATAGTTGATAGGTTGGACGAAACAAAAGGCTCAGCGACCTCTGATTGAAGAGAAGAGTGGAGTACTCACTTCTAAGTCGTTGAAGAACAAATGTGTGTCTGCCAAGTTGAAAATCATCTCCTCCATCCTGAGACCTAATGACACCGACGTCGGAGGATCCTGAAAAGGCAGAAAACAACAGATATATAAGCACTTAACACTTATCGTTACGTATTCACGTAATCCTTTCCACAAATAAAAAAACAGAGACTACAAAGATCAAGACTGGAAATATGTAAAAAATAATATAATGCAGAAACACTGTGGTCATGTTCTTTTAGAGCCATCAGCTATGGGGTTCTTCATTATCAATTCACACACATGGGTTTTTGGAATGGAAATGTTGGAGTCATGGGTGGCCAAAGGGGTTAAACGTTCCAGTCCTAATTATGCCATCCTGTTTGTAGTAAAAGCCTGTCTTAGAAGGGGTGCTGAACTGCTACAGAGTGGGGTCAGAGTCCTATCGTAAATACACCATTCTCTACATACTTCTGACCATGCATCACCAGCCAAACCTCTCACTACCCGCCACGGCAAAAATCCCAAACCCCCTACTGCCTCCTCTGTTTCATCTCCTTCTGCCTGCACTCTACCAAGCTTCTGGTGTGTTCTTTCATAAATGAACAGAATTAAAAAAAACAAAACAAAAAAACACAAGATGAATTCTTTTTTTTATTATTAAGAAACACTCTGTTCTTATCTTTTGCTAATACCGCTGCACACGATTGCCACTGCTCTTCACATGATGTATTCAATTTCCTCTGTAATGCAATACTGAGTGTAATGGTGATCTGGGGTTGGTGGCATCTACAGAGGCAAGATTGACTGCACTCTAAATAGTTAATGACTCTCTGACGAAGTGCTTTTTTCCCCTCTCCCTGGGTAACCTACACAACAGAGGCTGCAAATGCACACTGTTTGCTGCTTTGTTTGTTTATTTATTTATTTTTTTGTTGCCACAAAAGTGCATTTGCTTAGCTGTGTGTAACTGACAGTGCACTTGACTTTTCTGCTGATGATATTTTTCAAATGTGCAGACATACACACTAATTTTTCAGCCACAGATAGAGGTGATTTCTGTCAGCTTATTTCTTTATTTTTTATTTATTTTTTTTTAGATTTCCTTTTTTTTTTCGTTTTAATCAAATCTCTTAGCTTGCTTCATATTTTATCTAATTTAAGAAAAAAATCAAATTTCAAACCATCACTGTGCCCAGCCTGAGCAACAGGAAGACAATAATGACCTTTTTGAGAGGGAAAACCACTTCACTTAAACCAATAACCACTTTCCAGACCTATTTCAGGACATGTTTAATATCCTAACCGTCTGTCTATCAGTGGGAGCCTAGTGCACTAGTTTTATTGAGTAGCATACGGGAGACAAGAGACAGACCAAAGAGAGGGGTTTGGCTGCTTTGCTAGTACACTAATGCTGTCAGTCTGGTGCTGCGGTGTGCGGATTAAGTAGTCAAAGCAGCCAGGAAAACACCTGAGCTTTTTCCTGATTACATGTCATGCTGGACAATGCAAATGTTTTAACTACGGGGTGAGCAGGCGAAACCACACAAGTAGAGCACAACGCCGGTAAAGTCATCAAGAGAGAAAATGAGGGAGAAATCAATGTTTTTTTTTCCCTTCCTCCATCTTTTGGATGAGAATTTAATCTTCATCGAGACTTGCAGATCATATCAACATGGTCGCTTTACAGCACTTTGTCAGGACTGTTTTTATTCTTTGTTGTTTTATCTTTCTTTATATTTTTAATTAGCCGAATAGTTAGTCAACATCAGTCACACCTCCCTATTATGCGTCGGCCATTTTAATAAAAGCAAGTTTGGTGTGTGGGAGGAATGTAAAGTGCAGTTTCTGGGGCTGTGGCGAATCCTCTCCAATTAAATCTAAACAATCAGTCAACGAGGGAGTTAGGAATACAAGCAGGCCAGGAGGCCAAAGCAGGGCCCACTGCTGTTGCCTCCGCCTCGGCTGTCACTGGGGCTTCACCCACCTGTCTCCTCCCGTCAGTGCCAGCCACGGGGCGCCAAGTATGCCCACCCCCACCCCCACACCCCTGCCCTCACACACAAACACCTCCACCCTCACCCCTATCCTCATCCCTCTACATCCACCCCCACCCCCAACCCCCCCCGCCCCCCTCAGGCTCCCCGAAGCACTGCTCAGGCCCAGTGGCCACACAGCTGGCCCGAGCCATCAGCTTTATGGGAGTGAGCTGCCTTGATGCCAATTAGGATAACTGATAACCACAGCAGTGTTTCTCAGATACAGTGCTATTTTTAGACACCACTCAACAACTCCCAAAAAGAAGAACAAAAACAACAACAAAACAAACAAACAGAAACAAATATATATATATATATATATATATATATATGTGTGTGTGTGTGTGTGTTTGTTTATGCTTCAGATTTATGATCATGTATGCATAGAATCCAAAGCTGTCTGACACTCTCATCTTTCTCCCGTCTTTATTGGCTTCATTGATGTGACTACTGATAAGAGAGAGAGAGTCAGAGTCCTGCTGGGGGAAAGATTAGCATGAGTCAGTCTATGAGATTGGATCAAGACAACCTCTATATTATGCAGAGGCTTTGAGAGAGAGAGTGAGAGAGCGAGAGAGAGAGAGAGCGAGAGAGACAGAGAAAGAGAGAGAGAGAGAAAGAGAGAGTGGGGGTGAGGAGGGCAGGTGGGGAGGAAGGGTTTTGGGTGGGGTGGGGGGTAGCTGTCAGGTTCTATATGGAGAATGGCGGCGAGAGGGGACACTCAGGAGTCAGGAGGTCTTCCTGTTGGAGAGGGCTGCTCAGCTCAGCATGGCTGGCAGACTGGGAGGAGGGAAGGAGGGAGAGAGGGATGGGGTGTGGGAGGCTAACAGGGGTGTTTCTGGGCCACAGCGACACACTTTTTCTCTCTCTCTCTCTCTCTTCCCTCTCGTTCTCTATTACACTCATTATTTCTCTCTCTCTCTCCTCCTCCTTTATAGTCTCCCCTTCGTTCTCTCTCTCCCTTACTCCTTCTTTTGCTCTCTCTTTCCTCTCTCTCTGCACCCCTCATCTGTCTTTACCCAGCATGCCCGACTGGGATAAAGTAAATAAACACTGGAAGGTTGGGAGGGGGGGGGGGGCGGGGTGGCGGGAGCAGGGTTCCTTCACCCTTAAAACAAAACACTACCCCCATCAAACACCCGCATTCCAGAACAAAGGGAACTCCTTCTGACTGCAGGGACCAAGAGGCCTGGCACATGAGCGCGCATGTCACTCTCCATAGGAAAAACTCTCAGCTTGGTTGCAAAACCCAAAAAACTCACACAGGCCCCCACCCCTCCTCCACCTCCCCTCCATCCACTTCTCTCCCACCACCACCACCACCACCCGCACTGCCACACCACCACCCCCCCCCCTTCCGCACGTATAGGAACAGAGAAAAAAAACCCTGAATAAATATAACAGGGAATTTACATATCAAATAAAGTCCTCGATCATCCAAGTTACACAAATATATGAGATCACTGCAAGCCATGAGAATTACAGATTGCCATATTTCCCAAATTGTTTGTTTGGAGAGTTTAAACTTAGATTGGGTGGTTTACGTGCAATAACAAATACAGTGACCTCACAAAGTAAACTTTTTCCCCTCCCCATTTATGTGTCCATATTCCTTGTGAACCTAATAACTAAAAAATCCCCTGCACGTACAGCTGACCCATCTGTCCTGATTCAACTTAATTACGTTCACTTTCTTGAAAACACAAATAGAAAGATTAATTAAAAAGTTAAGAATCTACCTCAAACATTGTGCAAAAATTTGGGGGGGCTACTCTCTTTGCTGACCATCTGTTTCATGATTTGTCTACACTGAGAAACATGTGTCTTGGCACATTGGGGGGCGAAAGAGGAAAGCAGCACAGACACTTCATTAAAGCTAACAATGGATTATTTCTGAAGGTCAACAACCAAAACGGAAAAAAAAAAAAAAAAAACTCTTTAAGATGTGTCAATAGACATTCACAGTCCAACTGTTGTGCTGCTCTCTCTCTCTCTCTCTCTCACTCTCTACTCGCCCTGTCACATATCTCCAACAGCTGCGCTAGGACGAGGCAAATGCTTTAGCGAGGCCTCATCGGACCTATTAAAAAAAGAAACAATTATCTGGACACTGAGTTCTGCTCTGCTATGTTATGCAATCACACAGGACAAACTGGGGCCCCCCATGTGATAAGCATATTTTGACAAGATGTTTTTCTGGGGGGACTCGTTTATTTGTTTGTTTGCTTGTTTGTTTGTTTGGCATCCATCCGCTTAGCTGAGTTTTAAAAACTGATGTCTGACTGTCGTTGATCACTTACCCTTCCGAATCGGTTGGCGTAAGACCCTGTGAGCAAGGAATGGAAGACGATGATAGTTTCATCCAAGTCCCAGATGAACACACGCTGGGAGGGAAAGCGAGGGAGAAGGAAAGAAAGAAAGAACAAAATGAATGAAAAAAAAGAAAAATCAATGGTGCTCTCTGTAACATGCAAGGCGATCCCCTTGTCAATAGAGCAGAGAGGGTCAGAAGGGAGGTGTGTGTGTGTGTGTGTGTGTCTCTGTGTGTGGGGGGGGGGATAAATGGTGGCTGGGGGGGGGGGGGGGGTTGTGGGTGCAGGATGACGTGTATTTATGTGCCACTGAGGTGATGATCCATTTGCCTTGCTCTGCTCACCACCGCCCCCCTTACCACCACTGCAACACCCCTTCCTGCCTGCCTGTCCGCTGCATTAAGCCAATCAATAATACCAAAGTAATTAACTAGATATGTTAACATGCCACGATGTCCTGGGCCAATAATGGGGCCCCATTAACTTCCTGAAGTGAGGATCATATTAATGAAAAGTCGAGAAGTCTTCAGCCTCTCACTTAGGACATATGGAATACATATAAGGCATAAACAATGCATAGCAGTTGGGCTTTGGGGGTGTTTGTAAAAGTGATATTCCCGAGAGGCAGTCAAAGGTCTGAGGAGAGTGAAGGCCATATATACACATGTAAACCAGCGTCAGATGTTAGGCTGAAGGGACGACTCTAACAGGAGACGTTTTAAGGTACAGTAGTGATTTTGTCTGCTAGTGCTACTGCTATGTCAGTAATAATGTGGGGGGAGATGGATTGCACTGATGTTTATTTTACACATTTGAAAAATGAAAGCATATGTAGCCATTTATGCCTGAGTGCCTACGTATGTAGGTGAGTCTGTCTGTCTGTCCGTGCATTTGTGCGCACAAATTAGTGTGTGTGTGTGTGTGTGTGTGTGTGTGTGTGTGTGTGTGCGCGTGTGTGTGTGTGTATGGAAAGAGTTCATTTATACATACTGTATGTGTATGTATTTCAATGTGTGTGTGTTTGTGTGTGTGTGAGTGTGTGTGTGTGCTCGTCATTACCTCAAGGTCAGAGTCCGGAGGCGGAGATGGGTTGTTGTTCCTTCTCCCGCGACCACGTGACTTTCCATCCGAGGCCCGACGCAATCGATCCGAATCTGAATCTTTAATGGGGGTTGATGGACTGTGGATTGTACTGTACTCGCCTGCATGAGAAAAGTGCATAAAAAAGACAGAGACAGAGAGAGACAGAGAGAGAGAGAGAGAGAGAGAGAGAGAGAGAGAGAATAAAAAAGGCTTTCACCTTCAAAACTGAACAACGTGCACAGGATCCTCTTTCCTAGCCGAGGGCCTGTGCGGGGACTCAACGCCCACCTCGGCTAATAGTCTGCCAATCTGATATTCTTACACCCCAGATACCATTTAGCAAATGATAATGGTGGCTTTGGTGCGCCCACATATCCTTGGAGCACTTCTTAATTAAAGTGCTCAAAGGCACTGGCCCTACCAGATGAGCTCACCAGCTGAACTGGAAATCAGATTGGGGGAGAGTATGGAAAATGAATCATGGCTTGTGACAAATTATGTTAAATTATGACAAATTATGACTTTGAAGAGACATTCAGGCAGGTCTGGATTGACTGTTTCTAACGGAGAGTTAGGAACTGTGCTCCTGGTGAAGCGAAACTGTGTATATTTTATTTTTAGTCACTGAGCAGTTGCATGAAACTGGGTGACAGCCAGCAAAGGGAAATTCATTTCATTATGTTACCTTGTCAAATAAATAAATGGTCAAATGCTGACTGTTTAGCCCACCAGGTGAGCAATGGAAGCATTATGGCTGAGCGTAAAAATCACTGTAGAAAAACAGCTACTTGACTAACGTGATTTGACACACAGACGTTCTGAAACTGGTATAAAACTTTCAAGTTCATCTGCTTGTCAGTTACCAAAATTAAAACTGACAGCAGACTAATTAGCAACAATGTTTTAATTGTCTTTGGCTCTCCAGTTAGTCTTTATTTGAAAAGCCGGGCTGTGTTTACAGAAGATGGACTTCTACATTATTGCCCCAATAAGGCCAGTGCAGTTTCACACCACAGACTGTGATGTTTTCTCTGGCTCCCAAAGCAAAAAGTAAATATCAGCATGGACTGAGAAGTAACAACACACAATTATGGGCTCTTACTTTCCTGATTCACTTATTATTACTGACTGTAGTAGAGCAGCATTAACCTCATGGACATTAGCAACATGCACAATTTTTGTTTTCTACTATACAGTGTGTGTCTGTGTGTCTCTGTGTGTGTTTCTGTATGTGTGTGTCCACACGTGTGTGTATGTCTCATCCTCACCTGCTTGGAGAGAATGTGGCTGTGTGTGTGTGTGTGTGTGTGTGTGCATGTGTGTGTGTGCGTGTGTGTGTGTACCTGCAGGCTGCTCGGAGAGGGCCTGGCTGTGTGTGTGTGTGTGCGTGCGTGTGCGTGCGTGTGTGTGCGTGCGTGCGTGCGCGTGTGTGTGTGTACCTGCAGGCTGCTCGGTGAGGGCCTGGCTGGTGATGCTGGTTGGTGGCTCCTGGAGCGTGTAGGTGGCAGTGGTGGAGGGGGTGGTGGGGCTGGTGTTGTTGCTTGTCATGTATGGGGACGTATACGGGGAGGTGTTGTAATACTGCGCATACTGGCCCTGACCAAAGGTCGGGTACGACGGGTATTCCTGCAGAAGAAGAAGGGAGAGATGTCAATAAAGAGAAAGAGAGAGAGAGAGGGAGAGAGATCCATCCTGGATTTGCTAATCTGCTGATGGATCTGTCCTTTCTTTTACTTACACAGTCATGCTAATAAAACACCCTTTGAATTTGAATGTGTGTGTGTGTGTGAGAGAGAGAGAGAGTAAGAAAGACAGACAGACAAACTGACAGAAAAAAGGGGTTGGGCTAGGTTAGGGTGGGTTGGGGTGTTCTGTAATGTGAGATTGCCCGGCCGTGATACTGCTACTTTACTGTGCAGATTCCAAAAAGTAAACGCTAACATATGTCTCTCCTGTCCTGCATCTGGATAGTGAGCTGTCTTTGCGTTTTTCATTCTCTCTGTCTTTTCTCCCCCCTTTCCCCACCTCTGTCTCTCCCGTCTCTCTCCAATGGCATAATTCATGTCAGGGAGAAGTGCAAGGCACACCTTGTCCTTGTCAAGACACGATGAATGATTCATATCACATGGACAAAGTGAAGGCATACACATGTCACATAAAGATTTCCAGAGATGCAGGAAAACTCCTCAAAACTGCCAATTTGTAAGGCCTCCACGAGAACCATGGCAACAATACACTTTTCTTTAAAAACAAATAAATAAAATAACGACACAAATATTTTCACGAGGATAGGGGTGGTTTGAATTAGATCAGAAGGACTACCTGTTGTGTACTATTGAATCCAGTTGAATTTGTAAGCGAATTGCTTCCAGCATACAATCCTGATGTGGTTGTAAAGCTGCCTCCTGCAAGCACAGAAGACAAAAAAACAGACAAGGAAAAAAATGAGACACAACCATGAGTTATATCTGGGTAGACACAGGGTACTAGACAACAGGGCACTGGATCAAACTTATGGGAGGATTTGCATGATATAAGGGTGGTGGTTATATCAAAAGAATTCAGTGTGCTGGGTATATGTGTGTGTGTGTGTATGTGTGTGTGTGTGTGTGTGTGTGTGCTACAGATGGTTACTGTGGGCAACAGAAAGCAATGAGGGCTCCAGTGAAGGGGAAAAGAGTTTCTTTCAGAGGTAAAGGTGAGCCTGGCATTGGGGGTGGAGGGTGGAAGGTGGAGGTGGGGGTGGGGTGGGGGTAAACAGTAGCCTTATCTTCCTCACCTATCAGTGATGAAATCAGGACTACTGAAGGGGAGAGAGAGGGAGGGAAAGAGGGAGAGAGAGGGAGGAGGGGGGGGGGGGGGTCTGATCTTTCAAGCATCCCTAGCTCTTCAATAACACAAACAGAGGATCTGTTGTGTGGTGTGTCAGCAAGGTGGGGAGGGGATGTGTATTTGTGTGTGTGTGTGTGTGTGTGTGTTTAGGGTGGAGTAGGGTAGGGTGGAGGTGGGACTGTGTGTTTGTGTGACAGTGGGGGTCTTCGCCACACACATCCTACCCAATGAATATGCATCAATGCTCTGTTCTTCTCCTCCAAAGGCCCGCCACTCAAATGAATCACCTCTGGGGGCTAATTAATTCTCTTAATAGAGATTCCATCTAAAGACTTAATATACACAATCAATGTCTTCTATTGGCTAGCAGAGGCCTGAGGGCATATGCTCCATGAACCATTAAAACAACTCCAAAGTCTCTCCCTGCTTCTTTTCTACTTTTCTCACACCTGAATGGGTTTAGTCACAGGTAAAGACACTCTTGAAGCCAATAACATCTAAGCAACCATGTGTGAAAATGTGACAAAAAAAACATAAAAAAACATTACCAAATTCAGTGGCAATTTAAAGTGAGACATCATGAAACAATTGACCACGTTGTCATCAACCAAGCTAAATGTCACACATAAGTTGCTTTACATTCAATTATTCTGGAAAAAAGTGAACACAACATGTCCTAAGTCACAAGATCAACACTGATCAGTACAATCTGCCTCATTCTTTCACCTCTGAGCTCTGGAGCTAGCAGGCAGGTTAAGTGGTCCTCTCTCTGAAGTCACAACACTTCAAAAGGCACCCTGTACTTCGGGGGAGTACTGTGGAGCCTATCTCTTGGTCCTCTCCCCTCTCTCTCTCTCTCTGTTATCGGAAAGCCAGCCCAGCATGAAACGCACCAGAGATTAATTTACTGTGCCTTAAATGAGAGCCCAATTACACCTTTGTCCACGGAAACAAACGGAGTGAGAGGCCTTTCATCCTGTGATCATCACTTCCAGTGCGGGTGGCCCCCCCAGACCGTGACAAACGCAAGGCAGCTTTTCAGGCCAAGGCCTTCAGTCTGTATGTGTGTGTGTGTGTGTGTGTGTGTGTGTGTGTGTGTGTGTGTGTGTGTAGTGTATACACAGACTGCCTGAAACAGTTTTTTATCAACTGAAACAGCTCCTGATTAAAGGTATCTGTTGTTTGTTTAAGTAGCTCTTCACCACAGTGATACTCAGTGCTGCAGGAGTAAAGAGCGAATGGCTCCCTTTTCCCCTTTTCTTTCTTTCTTTCTTTCTTTCTCTCTTTCTTTCTTTCTTTCTGTCTCTTTCTGTTTGCATGGCAGGGGGGAGTGCCTCTTCAACTTTTGGAGTTGTTTGCCGGTTGCTCATTTTATCCCACACATAAAGGGGCGGCACTGCCTCCCATTGAACAACAAATTAGCTAAATCCACAGTTCAAAAAGTCGTAAAAGCGCTCACTTGGCGGGACGGCTGTTGACCCCAGGGAGAGAGAGCGAGCGAGGGAGAGAGAAAGAGAGAGAGAGAGAGAGAGGGCCCACATGAAAAGCCTGACGTGAGACCCCCGCCAGCCAGCCCCCTTGAAGAATGAGCCCATGCTGGGAGAACCCTTGCCTTTCCCGAGGGGCACTCAACCCTCAACCTTTTCAGTCGCCCTCCTCCGACCCCCACTACCCCCCACCCGCCTCTCTCAACCCCCCGACCTCCAACACCACCCCCCCTCCCCCCATCCCTCCTCCTCCACTTGGCTAACCGCTCCAGTTAGCTCCCTCTGGCCCAGATGAGAGGGGGTGCCTGCCTGCCTGCCTTATGGTTCACCAATTGGGAGTCCATTTGCTCTGCTTGATCAGTCCCCCTAGCCATGGGCTATGTCTATCATCAGTGCACAATATTTGTAGCAGAAGTTTGTATGCCTCTCCTGGGAGAGGGCTATCAAGTCCAGATGGGCTTCTTTTAAAAAGGCAGACGGACGGCCCAGACCATCCAGGCAGTCCGCAGACTGAAGGGAACTCAATTACCCCCCCAATTAGCGTCTGTTCGGACTAGAAGAAATCACACAGGACAAGCTACTCGGCTGTAAATCTAGCTATTTTTTACACAACTTGTGGAAAAGTAATTAAGTTACAACAATATAGTTTTCGTTGTAAAAATAAAGATTTAGTCCTGCAGTTATTTTGAGGGGAATTCAGAACATGTTTAACTTTGAATGCATATTTTATACTTGGCTCTAATGGCAAAGCAAAACAGACTGTAGTCTGGTAATCTCAAGCATTATATAATTAAATCAATTATGGCGAATGAATGTTTAATCTGGTTTTGCCACAATTAGAGTTGGTGTTGTTATTCTCTACCAGAAGCTTTCTCAAAGCTGTTATTATTGTCACAACATTAAAGTCAGATATCATTTATCTGTTGCATTTTTTCCCCGTTTCTGCCAAGAATCTGGCAACCCTGGCACAGTCGTCCATTGCAATTAGACATGAAAGGAAAGTGTAAAAACATTAATCTAATTGTATTCCCTACGACAGCTGGGAACAGACTGGCCGCCCTGCAGTGGCGTGGACCTGGGGGGAGTATCAAATGGTGAAGGCGGGTGGTGAGCTCAGGGGGGGTGATGGGTGGCTGGACCAAGCAACCACCCTGTCCTGTCCTAGGTTTCTTCCTTCATTCCCAGACTGGCCCGGCTCAAATCAATATCTGGCTGAGAGCAATGCGATGGAGGCTTGGACTGGACGGAAGCCATCTGGGCATCTGTCAAGACAGTGCAGTTGATCACAAACGTGTCTGCAAATGTGAGAGGAGGTCATGGAAAAGGATTCAGAGGAGAAAGAGGAGGAGGAGGAGGAGGAGGATGAGGAAGAGGACAACGTGGAAGATAAGGCTGCTATCGCTGCTCACCAGAGAAGCTGGAAGACAGCGTCTTGACAACTGGCTGCTTGACAACCGAGCCATCACGAGGAAGTAACACTTTGACGCGGTTGGGGCGTTTCAACGCGCGCCGGGGAATGACATAGTTTGGCTAAGAGACGTGGAACCCCAGGCCTCCGCAGACACGGCCCCATCAGCCAGACCCATCAGCCACCACCGCATGTTATTTACTGTCAGCAAGAGAAGCGTGCTTTTCTGGAGGCCTCTCGCAGAAAACATGTGGGGATGTTTCGACTGTCACACTTTATTTCGCTGGAGAGAGGCGAAGACAAAGACGCACGCAGGCGGAGCGGTTAGGAGGCTGAGACGTCTAAACAGAGCTGAGGAAATGAACTTGAGCCACTGCAGAGACACAGAGAAGCATAGAGAGAGAGAGAGAGAGAGATAGATAGATAGAGAGAGAGAGAGAATGGAGGCTGCTTAACGAGAACCCTGTGACAGATAGCCAAGAAGCGTTTTGCAGCCAACGCAGGGATTTGCGACTCCCATTTTCCGGGCCTCAAGGACGCGAGTTTCTCTGGTGTTCTCTCTTAAACAAACACGCTAACGAACACCCATGGCCTGAGACAGAGCCAAACCATGAAGTGAAAAGAGAAAAAAAGAATACAAATCTCCAGCCCCCCCCCCAAAAAACAGCACCCTACAGTGTTTTTCACCCCTTGCCCAAAACCCCCCACCACCCTTCCACCACCCCCAGCCCCACCCTCCAGCCCCCCACCCCCATCTGTGTTGATGTCTCTGAAGGCCTAATCCAGAAAGGCCTGTGCCTTAACTGTGGCTCAACACAACCATATGTCAGAGGGGATGTTATGAATTGGTCTGTGCCTGCCGTTAATTGTCTCCGCTTTTGAAAAAGCTTGAGAAGGGCCCTGTGCCTGGGTTTTGCCACTGTTTTTTTTCTGTCTCCTTCTCTCTCTCTCTCTCTCACTCTCTCTCTCATACACACACATACAAACACACACACACACACACACACACACACACACACACACACACACACACACACACACACACACACACACATTTCCTATCACAGACACAGACACACACACACACACACACACACACAGACATAGACACAGACACACACAAAGGTCCTCTGACCTTGCATCTGGTAGCTGTAGGGCGCCTGTCCCGTCTGTGGCGTGGAGAAGCCAGAGCTGTAGCTCAGGAAGCCAGTCTGTCCCGGCGACTGCGTCTGTGAGAGGCCGCTCTCTGTCTTGATGCCTGCCCACAACGGACCTGAATCAGTTAGTGACACCAAATCTGTATGATGCACAGCTCTCGCCTCGGCTGTTCCCATTGTTTATCAAATACATAGTAGCTATACATCACAAGAAGAATAGCATAGAAAGAGAGAAAGAGAGAAAGAAAGAAAGAAAGTAACATAAAGAAGTGTTTTTGTCTTGTGATATTGACTCAGAAAAAAAAAAGGGCCATGACTCAAGCTAGGACAAAAGGAAGCCCCTATACTGATAGCTCTGAATCATAAAGTAACACTGTGTCTAAGCAGAAACACAGCAGCACAGCATTCGTTAGTGACAATGTGAACGTGGGAAAGTGCACATATAAATGTGTGTGTGTGTGTGTGTGTGTGTGTGTGTGCTTTGCATGTATTTGTCTGTGACTGTGTGTGTATACACTGGAACTGCAGATGGAAATTAGCTGACTAGATTTCTAATATAAAGCATTTCCCCCTTTGCAGGATGAATGCATTTTGGTTCTTATCAGAGATAAACTTAATACACTAAGCTAATGGATGCTGTGTGTGTATGTCAGTGTCTGTGATGGTGTGGTATATCTATGAGAGTTTGTGTGTGTGTGTGTGTGTGTGTGTGCATGCGTGTGCATACGTGCATGTATGTGTGCATGTGTGTGTACATGTCTCAGTGAGTGTGTGAGCATGAGTCTGTGAGTTACAGTAAATGCCAAGACTTCCAAGAATTTCCTACGCAGGGTGAGAAAGAGGCTGGCTTTTGGTTAGTTTGAATCGGGCTCAAGTTTTTCAAGCAGCCTTCGGTTTATGATTTGCTCGCACTCAAACAAACGCTTCCATTGTGAAAACTCCTTTCTCAAACTGTCCGGCCTGACACAACACAACCAGCCTGTGCACGCATTCCATGAACTTCAAGTACTCTCAATCCTTAGGACAAATAAAGCCCAAATTTCTTGCCCCTACATTCCTATTCCTGTAATGGCCGCACAGGCATTCTTGTTTTTCTGTTTTCCTGAGTTCTGTCTCTTTTTTTTTGTTACGGTTTAGAAGTTCGTTTTTGTTTTTGTCGTAATCTCTGACATCTGTCTGGTTAGCAGAAAATAATCAACTCTTTTTTTGTTTTGCCGAGTCACGTGGCACAGGTAGAAAACAGTGGCTCAGCAGAATTGTTGCTTTCCACTGAGGACAGTGGAAACGTAGCGTGTCCTGCAGCTAGCGTTTGCATATCTCACTCAATGATGATGGGGACAAACACAGCCACATCTTCCCATGGGACCAACCCACGTTTACACTCCCTCATATGGGAGAACAGTAAATTCCAGACAAGAAACGGTTACCCTTGACATGCTATCAGCACCAATGACACTCTACAAAGACTTGGCTATTATCTCTCCCTAGTAAGCATAGCTAAGCAGCTAACTAGCTGCTTTGTCCCAGTTCTTCTTCCTCTATACTGCTGCTGTGTGTTTTTTTAAATACAGTTGCTGTATTGTTTGTGCAAGGCAAATCCAAACCCATTAGGCGCAGAGACAGATGAAATAAAACACACAGAAAGGAAAGAGAGAGAGACAGAGAGAGAGAGAGAGAGAGAGAGAGAGAGAGAGAGAGACAGAGGCAGAGTGAATCTCCTTGTCTTGGAGTGGTTACCATAGGCTGGAATTCCGTAAGGCTGTCCTGGTTGTGGGTAGCCTGCATAGGCAGCGGCCTGCTGCATTCCTGTGGTATACTGTGTCTGGCCATAGGCGGCCATATTTTGGGATGAAGGGGTTGGAAGAATGTGTGGATACGGTCTGCTATTGGAGAGAAACAGAATGAAGAGAGAGAGAGAGAGAGAGAAAGAGACAGAAAGAGAAAGAGAAAAGAGGGGAACATATTTTTCTCAAAACCATAATGTAAAGTTAGCTCACTGACAAATTCTTTGTGATTCTGCTACTTAATCATAAATATTGGGCCAAGCTGTACAAAACAAGATAGGCATCGGGGGAGCTGATATACATTGCAAAAGAATAACAAATGGCATAGGAAATTTTTGCAAGATAATAATTACAACAGATTTCGGGGTAGGCGAACTGCAGACATCAATGCAAACAAAGATGGTTGAAAAAGCCAAATCTGGCAGAAGGATCTAATTAAGGGCCCAAATGAAGTTGGATGCTGCTTATTTTTTAAAGAAAAATAAAAAGAAGCCTTACTTGGAAGGGTAAATCTGTGGCGAGAACTGGTGAGTTTGTCTTGGGCTGAAGCCACTACTTCCAATAGCTGAGGAGAGTTAAAAAGAAAAGAGGCAAGCACATATTTAAACGTTAAAAAATAAAGTAAATATTATTCTTTGCCAACAGAACTTCTGGATTCCAAGGAAACAGTAATTACATTGCATTACTCTATTTATTTCAGTAACCTTATTTAAGGCTGAAAAATGGAGACCAATAATGAGGGAAAATAATCAGGTAATACTTTTTCTGCTGACCAGCGTATCTCTGGTAAAGTCTTTGTGCAGTGAACAGACCCTGGTGTAAACACTGACAGACATGCCCACCACACACTCACACACAAAGGCACACATGGAAATCCAGACACAGATACAGACAGATGGACATACACACACACACACACAGAGAGAGACACACACACACCCCTGCACAGTTACACAAGACACACTTGGAAATCCAGACAAAGATACTGATACAGACACAGACAGGCAGACAGACAGAAACACACACTCTGTGTGTCTGTGTGTGTGTGTGTGTGTGTGTGTGTGCGCGCCGGCTGCAATAGAACTGTGGCTGCAATAGAAGTGATTCATGGCCTTGTTCACCCTGGGCCTCTTGGCCGTGCCCGGGGGGAAAGTGACGTTCCTGATTACAGGTAACCGCCGCCGTGCATAATCACTACCTTCATTAGGAGACCCCTTGACTCAACTCCGGCTCCAAGACCTCTTCCCTTCCCTTCCCTCCCTTCCCCCCACACACAACCCTGATAGCTGGCCTTCTCTGGAAAAGCCCCTTGTGGATGACACACACAGGACTACTGTGCAGTCGGAGTCCTTTTAATGTTGCGGCATTTAGCTTCACTATAGCTTCACTATGTCGCTGCATTTAGCTTCACTTCAACCTACTTTACCGTTTGCCTTGAATGAGCAAAAAAGGTCTGATTGTCATTTTCATAAAAGAAGATCTGGATTATTAGTGTTTTGCACAACAATGAAAAACATAAGGCTGTCAAGCCCTTGTTAGTATTCCTATTAACATCATTACACGATTATAGCAAAATTAGAGGTCATTTTCTTTTTTACAAGTTACATAGATCAGTATCCTACAAACTACAGCCCAACTACGTTTAGTCTAGATTAGGAAATATTGCTCTACTCAGGAAACATCCAGCGTAAGACAGGCACTTTGTTACTGGATGACTTAATTCTGTCAAATTGGGATAAATGTAAGTCCATTGTGGGCCAGCTTGTCAGGGGTTCAAATATCTCTCCTCGGAATGAGTGATACTGTACACTTCTTGAACTTCTGCGTAAGTGGTCATGACAAGTGAAGTAAGGCGTTCGACGCGGGAGCGCTAACTGTGTGAAACCGTATGCTTCAGGCCCAGAAACACACTATTAATATTGAACACTTTCCTTACACATCACCACCTGCCACAAGACAAACCCTGGGCTTCTGTGCGTATGGCCATTACCTTCTCCCTGATGTATAGAGCGGTGTAAAATTACTCAATTTCATTAATATCGCCACAGACAGAAGTCACAGCCATGATTTATGTCCGTCTAACATTTAGGTATCAAGTACTTAGTCAAATACTTAGAGAAATAAGACAAATTAGCTGCAACTTTATACACTGTACTGCATGCTCTCATATGCTTAGGAAGTGAGATATGAAAATGTATATTTATTTCATTACGTTTGTGTGTACATTCAACAATGATATTGCTAACAGTGGTAAAAGTTTTTTTTTTTTTGGAGAGAAAAAAAACACATTAGAGCTTCATTTCACAGGCTCTTGAAAAGCCATTATTTTTCTTTCGTTCGTCAAATAACTTTAAACACAGCGTACACATATGTGGGCAGTGATATTTCTGATTTAAAAAGGTCAGGCAGGGTGTTTGAGCGGGAGAGCCGGGACTAGAGACTCCCTTTGAGAGAAGGCTAAAATAACATGGTGGTGGTGGTGGTGGTGGGGGGGTGTGCACGGCGTTGGGGGGAAGGGGGGGGGAGTGGGGCAGCAGAGGGTCGGTGTGTCACTCGGCTGACGAGAGGGACGGAAAGCCCTTTGTTGGCATAGGAACTGAGAGCGTGTATTGCTGCGTTGGTGCAGAGCTCAGGCCATGAGGACACTTCCTGGGCCTCAAGCTTATCAGTGCCACATCTCTAAGCCCATCTCCCAGCTAATCAGTTTTGCAGCTGTGTGTGTGTGTGAGTCAGTGTGTTTGTGTGTGTGTTTGGGTCTCTGAGTGAAAGACAGAGAGAGAGAGATGAGAGAGAGAGAGAGAAAGAGACAGAGAGAGAGAGAGAGAGTGCAACAGAGAAATTTGCAAGGCTACACAAATAGAAAATGAGACCATGAGGTAAAACGCGCTAGAGAAAGAGAAAGAGAGAGAAAGAGAGAGAAGAAAAGAGAGAAAGAGCAAGGTAGTGCCCCACCCACCCTTCTTAGTCCCCTATCCCATCAGCCCCCTCACCTGATCCTGAGAAGCTGTCTAGAGACCCGTCTGCTACAGAGGTGGCGATTTCGCTGCTGCTCATTGGCTCTGTTTTAACTGCAAACAAAAGGAAGCCTCAGTGTCACACCAACACACTCACTTAAACAGGCATGACATACACTAAGACACACAAACACAATGCACGCGCACACACACAAACACACACAGCACCTAGTCTTTACACACACACACACATATACACACACACACACACACACACACACACACAGCTCAAACAACAATCCAATCTCTTCTCAGAAGATAATCTTAGGACTACGCACAAACACACACCATTAAATCTGTAAAAGTATTTCAACATTTCTACAAAAAAATACACTAGTTTTAGTTAAACATTCATAGTAATTCCAAACTGTGCATTCCTTTTTTGTTTTTTATTTGTTTTTTTGTTTTTTTTAAAGGAAATACACTGACATATTCTTTTGGCAAACTCCAATACATTATTACAGTACTGATGAAGGGACTCAGGCAACTAATGAGTTAACAGAGAGCTCAGTTATCTCAATCAATGGACCCAGGAGAATAGGCAACAATTAAATGCTAATCTGCCTAGCAAACAAGGAGGGAAAACTTCCTTTCAAATCTAAAGCACATCCGCCGCTTACTTAACAAGGAAACAGAGGCCATAAAGAATGCTGTTAGAGCGGCAATCAACAAAAACTGTCACTCATTTAAATACATGAGCCAATTACTGCTAAGTGATTTATTTATCCTGAAAATTAAAAAAAAGATTATATTATACATTATATTCTTTCTATTTTTTTTGCAGAGGCATCAAGGGTATGATGATTGGATTGCTTACCGCATAGTTATATGTAGCGTCAGGGAAAAACAGGCAAAAATAGTCAGAATCATTTGAAAATATGAACTTAAATAAATATCACAGTAATGTAAAGGGAGTTCAAAAAAACTGTTCCAGGCTCTAGTGAACGCTGTTTGACCTCAGTACTCCGTATCACATAGGCTCGGGCAGAGACAATTTCACAGCTATCTCAGAGGCTCCGGATCTTTGAAATCAATCCATCCTACCTCCGGAGGGGGATTTCTTGTTCTCCCTTTTTTTTCCTCTTTCACCCTCTTTTTTTGGCGCATGAAAACAAATTTGCTTATATGGGTCGAGAGTCATGCCCGCTGAAATCCCTCAAAGTTGGAAGAAGCCATTCACTTGTCATGTTGAACACACCTCTGCTATGCTCCCCACCCTCAGATGCACATGTTGTTGCAAAGCCAATGCAACATCACACACACACACACACACACACACACACACACACACACACACACACACACACATTAACACACACACACGCACACACAAAACATACTGCCCTCGCAGGTATAATAAAACTGTGACACATTGCATGCACAAACTAGAACAATCCATTCACACATACCAGACATTGCCAGTGTCTTCTGGTAACAGTAGAGAACATCAAAAAGAATTGCAAATAACACAACAAACGAAACGTAACAAACAATGCACATAGTATGCGTACCCACACTATTACCGCGCCAATCATTTCCCAGGTAGCTGCTGCCCCTGGCCCAGATCTGGTGCAGACCTGGCATGGTTCTGTTTCGTCACTGATTTTGTTTTGATCCGGTACAGGTCTGGGCCAGAGTCGGCGGCTCACTGGGCTATATTGGACTCACAGTCAGCCAAGTCTCAAACCATGCTTCCAACATGACACGACGAATAATGCCAATATTACTCTAATGAAAGGCACAATAGTTGAGGTGTTTCTCTTGGTCTGTTTTTTGTTTGCTTGTTGTTAAATATATGCAATATACAACTGCTTTAAAATTGTAACATAAAAATTTGGGGTTTCACATTTGGGACTGTGATTGCCAAAAGAATGGGTTGTTTTGTGTGTGAAGGCCATACACCAAGTATTGCCCTTTCATTGGCTCACCAGAACTGCACAAACCTGCAGCGGACTGTGAACTAGAACTTAGCAACCAGTCTGCTGTGGTAAGCATAGTGATGTTATCTCCTACGGGGGGGAACAAAGAAAGAGAATGGCATAGGACACATGACAATCCACACCATGAGGGAACTGGATGCTGTTTCACCAGAGAATGATAAAAAAAAAAGAAAGAAAAAAAAAGAAAGAAGATGGAATCGCACCACAATCAAGATTACACAGTCTTGAGTACACACTTTTGGACAGATCTAAACACCTGATGGAAAGGGGTTGTAGGGGCAAACGCAATATCACCGAAGAAACCCTGGGAGAAACATAGCTCTCGTATTGCAGATAGCTTAATGCCTGTAAAGTAACTAGGGCTAATAACTAGTGCTGCGGCTCATAGCTCACAGACAACAATGCAATCTATTTTACATTACGGGAGTCCCACAGCAATTACTTCACATCTTTAAATCCAGATTACCATCATTAAAAACAGAGGCTTCACTGACAAGACCGAGTGAGACTCAATGTTATTACTTCATAGTTGGGAAACAGGTCTTTAATATAAATTATTTAACAGCACCCACTTGTATGAGTTGATTAATTTCTCATTCATTAGTGGATAAGCTAATAGACTGTCATGGTTAATCTGTACTGTTTACAAAAAAGTTAAATAAAACTGGCCTCTTTGTTCCTGATGGTGTACTGGTTGCAGATGTTTTACTGCGATTAAGAGATTTCACAAGTTAACAGGCTTTTTAACGTTTCACAGAAGAAGTTTTTGCGGTTGCAAAATGATTCCATTGTACTGTTTTTACTTTGGGTGGAGAGAAATAGCACCCACCAGGACACACACACTTCAACTGAGAGAGACAGAGAGAGGGAACAGAGAGAAGAGGGGAGAGAGAGAGAGAGAGAAGCTGAGCATCTCATGTGCACATACCTTCAGTGCCATTTGGTGGCATGGAATTGTTATTGATATGTGAGTTGTCGAGATTAGGACCATTGGGGGATTCGCTGCTTCCACTTACTCGGCTGTGCGGACTGGCTAGATCCTGCATTTCCATAGACCTGGCAGGGAGACACACACATGCACACACACACACACACACACACACACACACACACACAGACAGGTCCACACACCAGGTCAGAGAGTAGACTTTTCCATAAAACAGAACACACACACATACACACACACATACACACAGACTAATACACACTAAAGGGGGGTGGAAAACAAATGCATATGGTAACCATGGAATTCAGACAAAACAAGCATATTGTTTAATGTCTTCTCCTTGTTTTTTTTAGACACACATATATATATATATATATATATATATATATATATGGATCATATAAGTGATGCTTAACTGTTCCAAAGTTAACATTTAACTTTCATAACTCACCTTAAATAATCCTAGCAAGCAAATTTACTAGTACTATAATTTTAAGATGGTGCAACAGATTCCTTTATAAATCAAATTTGAAAAATGCAAAATACGACGCCAAAAAATCCCACTCCAATTATTCTAGTATACTTTAAATAAATAAGTAAATTAAATACATAACTTCACCATAATTTCAATCGCTCTCTTCCATCGACACAGTTAAATGAGCCAATGAATACTCAGAGCATCACACATACTACAATAACAACCTCAGTGAGTTAACAAAAGAAAGAGTGTGTTGTTTGAAAAAAGAGAGGAAGAACTGTTCTTCAAGAGTATTCCAGAGAGTCTACGGCTCACTAGACGGCAATGGGGAGTTCATGAGGCCTTTGTTTGCGCTGGCAAGCGGCTTAATTGTTTCTCTGTTTATTCTGAGGAGTCCGCCACTCAAAACATTATTCTATCTCCTCATTTGGGTGCTCAGAGGAGTTTATCATGCGTGGCAAATGGACGGCTGTACAGGCCAATGTAGCGTTGAGAGGAACGGCCACAAATTCAAACACACATCAGTCTTTGTTACTGGTCTCCAAGCATTATTGTACGTGATTAAATTAAGGCATAGCTTTTTGTGCACTATGTTGGCATCCCCAATTAGATTTGGAAGCTGGAAATGTCTTTGTTATCCATAATAAACATATGTCTTTGTAATGCATCAGAGATAATACATTATCTAGTGTGTATGACAAAACAAATGGTTTAAAACAAATTTCTAAACTATCTACAACAACAATGTAAATGTAATTTTCTGGTAGCTTAAATACTAAATTTTTCAATAAAAAAAACTACATGTCTTCAAATGGACATGACAGGTCACAGATGCTTTATACTCAATTACTAATTTGTAAGGGGAAAAAATAAACACGGAAAATAATAACGTTTTGTTTTTTTAAAATATAACTATGTCTAGGCCTAGCTACAACTTATTCCTTTTATTATGTCTTTAAATGACCTCTCAATAATTGAAAATGTAAAAGCACACATAACACAACACAGGCACAGCTGACGTATATATTATATGCGTTCAGACCTGCACAACAGATTTAACAGAAAAGGCAATACACAGGTACCAAAACACAGGCCCAATTGACATTTAAATACATTCAGACCTGCACAACAGAGGAAACTTCTGCGCAAAGTTCACACTTAACACCAGCAAAACACCATCTCACATCCAGTCCCTCCCTCATCTCTACATAAATTCAACAAACTCCCTTAGTTATTCTCTCTCTCTCTCTCCTCATCCCTCTTTCTTCTCTCTCACTCTTTTTCTGCCTTTAGCAGGAAAATCAAACCGAGACACATCCCCTCTCCCTCCTAAGTCCCGAGCACTCTACTAACTTCAGTTGATAAGTCTTCAAAAAACCACACAGCACTTGGCCAAACGGCTCCTAGTTCTCAATGATGCTCCTGGCAGCTCCCCAAGTCTGCTCTTACCTGGAGCCTGATGCATGTGAATCATCTGAGTCAGATTGCAGCGTTTTTTTTTTTTTTTCCTCTTTTCTTTTCTTTTTTTTCTCCCTTTTTCCACCTGCCGGGGCCCAGAAACAATGTCACTCCTTGTTATTTTAGCTCCGTGTCACTGTCCACATCCAGCCGTGGCACAATAGACGTTGTCTGAGAAAACATTATTGTTTTTCTCCCTCGCTCGGGCAGAATGGGAAGAGCGAGAAGGACCGGGGAACAGAGAGGCACATTGTCTGTGGGCCCGGGGTTCAGCCCCCTTCACTGTTGTTTCCTCCTCCAGGTCTTCCCTCCTCCCCGAGCCAAGGGAGAGCAGTCAAATGACGGAAAGGTGATTCATCATTGGTCTACGACAGCTGCAAACTGGATTAGCCCTCCCCCAATCAACATGCAAAGCGGCTTAGCCAAGGTAAGCAGGAAAGGGTGGGGGTGGTGTGAGATGGAGGGGGGGTTAAGGTAGAGTGTGTGTTGTGTGTGTGTTGGGGGGGGGTGGTCTGAGGGTGTGAGGGAGTGTGTGTTTGGATGGTGTGTGTGTGTGTGTGTGTGTGTGTGTGTGTGTGTGTATTGGACGGGGTGGTTTAGGTGAGTTTGGGGTGGTGTAGGGTTGGGGCTGAGGCTGCTCCCTCTCTCTCTCTTTAGGTAACCCCTGGAAGATGGGCCTTGTTGAACAGAAGCAAGTTGAGCGTGACACCCGTAGCATCTTCGGCGGATCTTTCATCTGCAATTGACACTATCTCAGAGTTATCTCCACTCCCCTCTCCCCACACACTGACAGGTCCTAATGATCGGCAGAGGTGCTTCCCACAACCCCCCCCCCTCACAGAGCCTGAGGCAGTCTTAGTGTGTGTGTGTTGGGGTTGGGGGGGGGGTTACTTTTGGTGACCAGATCAGGCCTGAAAGCCCTCTTAGGGAACAAGGGATTGGTGGTGGGGTGGGGAGTGGGGGAGTGGGGGGTCAGAGTGAGTGAGACAGCATCCTTTTTCTTGTTCTTCCCTTTCCCCCCCAAAAAAAGAGAGAGAAAGAGAGAGAGAGAGAAGCACTCTCAAGCCCCTGTAGCGGTGGTGAATCTCTCACAATAAGGATGACTGGAAACAAGAACATGGATCCCGTATGGAGCCACATATGTTTCTGATGACGCTACAAATGCCGCTATTACTCTTCCCGCCTTGACAGTTACATTTCGCTGTCCACCTCTCCACCAGCCATTTCTGTTTTACGCACCCAGGCAAAAAAAAAAAAAATCGTATACCTGTAGAGCCATAATACTATATCAGGGGGCCAGGATATGGCCCACCGTCTAAAGCAGGGTGAGGAACGAGGTCACGGGTGCCGTGTCGTCCCCAACGCCCAAAAATGCAAAAAGTCTGAAAAATGCCTACATGAATTTTTAATGGCTGCCTGTTTACATGAGCCGGGGGTAACCTGAGATGCATGGTCTTAGTGCCCCTTTTTTTCCCCTAAAGCTCTTTCTCTTTGCACCAAGCAAGGGCCTCCATGAATAGTGGTCAAGCCACAGAGTTTAACCATTCTCTCTCTCCCTTTCTCTCTCTCTGCTTTTCTCCCTCTTTCTCTCTGTCTCCCTCATTTTGTGTCTCTGCTTTTCCTTTGACATCCCATTCATCCATTCTCTCTGAAAAACAATGCCTTTATATATATATATATATATATATATATTATATATATATATATATATACACACTATACATCCAACAAAAATATCACTTTTTTTAGTATTTAAACCAACTCTAGCAGGGGGTGGAAATTGCAGAAGTGAACAGATGAAGCAAAGAAGTGAGGAGAGAAAGAGGGACACACATTTGGTCCATAAAATAAAACAGGTACACATAAAGAGAGAGAAGAAGAGAAAAAGAGCGAAAGTAGGTGTGTGTGTGTGATTCACTATGTTCAGCATTTGAGGGCTCGTAACTATGCTGGTCTTTCCCAGCTACCAGCAGGTGATACCAACCAGGTGAGGGGGGAGGGGGGAGGGGGAGACAGAGGCTGCGGGGTCAGAAGCAAAAACAAGCCCGTCTCTTGCGTCGCTAAATATTTATTGTTTTAAAAAAAAAAAAAAAAAAAAAGACTGCGTTCAGCATCTTTGATGTCCCTCCTCGTTCAACCTGAACGGGCTGTTCTTTTGATGCTCACAGAACAAAGCCCCACTAAAGCATCGGGGGTGTCATCAAAAAAAAAGAAAAAAAGGAAAAAAAAAAAACCTTAAACACGCTTCACTCATGAATGTCTGCGGCGTTTTTTTTGTTTCGCTTTGCTTACTCCCACAGCAGCGTTACCGTAGGCAAACACGGGTTGGCTTTTAACACTGCTCATCACCAACTCATGCGGGCTGAAGAGGCAGCACAGGAGCTGCTCAATATGCTATTGTGATTAACAAGCGGAAAGACAGATATACTCTACACACTTCCCCACAACACATCCTTATTTATTTATTTACAAGACAGTACAAATACGGCATGCAAACAGACATATTTCTTAGCACGACGTGAGACTTTTTACGTGGAGAATAAATCCGACAAAGTTTATGTATGTTAAGTATGGTGAGAAACTCAAGAAGCATCTGAAATGGAGAAATTTCAAAAATCCTTTTGTGAGGAACTCACCACCCCCACGCCCCATGTCCTACTACTCTCAATTTACAAGATTTCAATTTTACAGGGCATAGAGCGAATATTCCTTTGCATTTAATAGATTATGCAAACCATGTGTTGTGAGTTCCCTTTCTTAAAGAAAAAAAGCAATGCTTTAATCAAAATAACTCTAAAACAACTAATCCCCACTTAAGCTGGTCAGCTGAATCCACATGGTGGCCTAGGAAAAATAAATCCACTCGCAAAGAATGTAGATGCAGACAACAATTGGAGACAGATGTGACTGGAATTAGACACAGTTTAGAGAAGGCTACACTTCACTTGTCTCGCTTGTGCGTGGACGAAGAAATGAGCACCACCGACAAACGGCATGCTGATTACGACCTTCCTTTTTCTTTTTTCACCCCTCTTTCTTCTTTTAACTAAATTGACTCCTGAGAATATAGGGGCCATGCTGTTGCTTTTAAGCATCTGAATTTGAAAAAAAAAAGCAGAGAGCAAAGTTTTGAGAAGGTACACTTTTATTTTTTTTTTTAACAAAAAATGTCCACTCAAAAACAAAAAACGGTATGGTGCTACTATATGCCAAATTAAGTGGTTTAAATATCATTCTCATTCTCAGCAACCTCAATAAAACCTTATTCTTACACTTACATGCGTTATTTTTCAGATACATTTCATAATTAATAAAAAAAATGACACCTGCATTATGGCATACTATTATTTTTTAATAGAAAAAAAAATATGAAGGCTTCACCCACTTAAGTATGCGGGTGTTTAGCCTTATGCGTTCATTAATTTGCAGAAGCAAACTAGAGGAGAAATTTCAGACTTATCTCTAATTAAAAGTCTAATTCCTAACAGATGTGTGGTTTGTTGATGTGCAATTTGTCTCTCCCATTTTGTTAAATCTGACATGGTGCTCCAGCAGTTCACTGAATAGCTACATTAAATCTGTTAATACTGTGCTCTTCAACCCTCCAAATTATTTCCAGAAGGCCAGCTCACTTTGAGGGCCCATCAAACGAGATTTAAGGTATACAATTTTATCACTCCCTGCCTACCGCATTGCTCTCAGCAGCCTGGAAAAACAAAAACAAAAAACCCAATTCTGCATTAGAAATATGCTGTCATTACTCTCCAATGTGAAAGTCGGATACTCTGAGGGGTTAAATCAAATAACATGCTCCTAAACACAAATTGCATGTTGCCTCACTTGCTGTCTGATTCATTTTGAGATTAAGAAATGACTTTTCTGTCATTCCGTGCAAAAGAATCCTTTGACGATAATTTGTCAACATTTTTGGAGAAGCACAATCAACTCATGGGAATCTGACATGAAAACAACCAGTATTTCATCTTACTATAGCATAGCAGAGCTGATTTTAAAGAGGAAATATTTAATTTCATATTTTGTGTGATTTTTCCTAAAATTGTAGACTTTTGAAAATATTCTCATCTTTCTGCTATATTTTGTACGCCAGTGTGCCGCATAGCCCTCATTCAGATCTACCTAACACAGTTTCTTTTACTAGCCTGTTTATGCAAACAAGGTCCTGATTACATATAAACAGACACCAGAGCGGTGCTAATAGAAAGACGTGACAGAAATCAATTGCGACGTTCAGCCCTCATTTCCTGCACTTTTGGCTACATTTGCCAGAGACAATTGGGTTGGTGCGTTAGAAAAATAACACTCTCCTGTATTTAGCAAACAGCTCAGCTCACTAATCGCACCGAACGGCCTTCCAGGCTTCCCATTTCCTCTGCCTTTTCTCCTGTCTCATAAACAGCTGTAGCCGAGCCGCATCAATTAGCCTGCTCTGTCTTTCACCGCACACAATTTCCAGCTTTGAAAGGAGCCTGGGCCGGCACACATACGGAACACATTGGGCCTTCAGCAAACAACGGCCAGAGAGCACCAACTGCGGCAGCAGCAGCGGCAAGAGCAGCCACAAGAACAAGGGTAGAACGAGAGAGCTGCTCCCATGGCAGCTTGATCAGGGAGGACTTAATTCACCCAACGGAGTGCATTATTAAAACAAATAACGTGAGTAAACAGGCCCTAACTCAGTCAAGGCATTGTTGTTTAATTAGATAAACATGCTTCATTGTGCAGGAAAAGGAGAAAAGGGCCAGCTGATTGCAGGCTTTGCTGTGTTTGTGTACACAGACAGACGTGGTAAGCAAACAGTGCGCATGTGGTAGTGGCCTCTACATTGCTTATTGTTTTCAGAGCTGTCCAAGCACATCTACCTCCACATTTATAAAGACCTAGCTAGACAAATGTAGTAAGAAGTTATATTCAGAAACATAATTATCACTCCCTACTGAAAGTAAATAAAATTTATTGACTTAGTTGCACGACTGAGGTGGTTAAACAATGTTTAATTGTATCTACTAAGTAAGTCTCACGCGGAAAATAAAACCTGGACATTTACACCTATTTTTTTCCCCTTCCAGTTGCCGTACGCCGTGTCTTACAAGTTGACTGAGCTGCTTTTTGCGTCTTCACTCGGCATTCTTGGCTGCACCAGATGTCATTGGATGTCAACTGTTTTAACTGAGTTGGTGTTGTTTGTTCTGCCAGCCAAAGAGAGTCTCCCGTGGAGACCGTCTCTGCTTTGCCTGTCAGAACGGAAAATGTAAACTCATTCGGGCATAAGGACATCCTACACTAGAAAATGTTTGGTGATTTACTATTGTATCTCTTATTTCAGCGGTCCCTACACCTGTTTTTATGTATCAGAAAAGAGGCTTGCCATCCATCAAAGGAGAGAAGACTAAAAAAAAAGTGAATTGAAAGAGGGGTAAAGGTGGTGACCAGGTGTTGAGTTATCAAGGGGAAAGGCATCTGTTTAGACTCTGTGTATTTACCATAAACACAGGCTGGAAAATAAATACTTAAGTATAAGTATAAAACCATAACTTAGAATTTCCTGAGTTATATGAAAAGACTGCTCTTCCCTATGTGTACATCATCAATAAGCTAAGTACATAATTTATATGTTGATAACATTACAGCATATAAAGTTTAGCATATGCTTGCTGGCAACAAATTTATTTTTCTTTCTGCCATAATGTTACTATAATCACATTCCCACATTGACTAGATTTTGATACAATTCATTATTTTATTGAAATGCCATACGAATTATACCTATTAAAAATATTTCTATTAAAGTCTACAATAAAAAGGATACACAAGGCCTCTGTTGCAACTGCACCTAAAAAGCATACAACTCATTTTCTGTAATCAAATGAGCGACAAATATCAAGTTTCTAAAGTTTTTTTTTTTTTGGCTTCTAAAACAACAGAGCACGTTTAACGTGATAATAGGCCATTTTGCCGCACACGTTGCAGATGTCTGTGTTCTGTCATTTGCTGTGCTGCCGGTGATGGGCTGGGAGAATATTAGCGTCCCTCAGAATAGCGAGATTAGTGTCTCTCACGTCCAACAAATAGAGAGAGGGCGAGTCACATTCGTAATAAAATACTAACACACTCTGCCAGTGTCTGAATTCATTCATTTCTGTGATTAACGCAAACACACACGCACACACACAAGCTCACCTAAATCTGCACTGGAGCTAAAAGTAATAAAGTAACGGAGAGACAGAGAAAGAAAGGGAAAGTCCAGCCAGAACACAGGCACCAGGAAGTTTGCAGAAACGTAAAGGAGTGACATGCAGGCTGTGTTTAAAGTAAAAGAAAATAGTACTTACTACAATTAAAATGAATCCTTGGGCTTTCTTTTATCCACTCTTTCACTGTTATCTTCTCTGCAAAAAAAGTGTCTGTCCGATTCAGAGTGGTGAAAAGAGTTTTCAAAAGCCAAAAAAAAAAGCTCTTAGTTTTTTGTCTTTGTCAACTCACAAATTACAAACACTAAACAACTTTTTTCTTTTTCATTGTAAGTGTGAAAACCCATGGAGCCCTGTGCGGTATCTCAGGAGACTGCTTCCAAGAGAGAGAATGAGAGTTGTCCGATTACTGCTGCAGGCAGTGACTAGAGAGTGTCTGAGGAAGAGGGAAAAAAAACTGGAGAGAGAGAGAGGGAGCGAGTGAGGGAGCAAGGGAGAGAGGGAGAGAAGGAGGGAAGGAGGGAGGGTGTGGGAGGGAGGGAGAGAGAGAGCGAGAGAGCCAGGCTGCTATTTGAAAAAGCAGAAAGTTGCTCCATACACTCGCACAGGGAGGCTCTGGTGCGGAGGAGGTCCAGAGGAGCTTTCTTAGCACCAGCCCTCCTTATGTCAGTCACTCAGCCTGGGCCATGAGCAGCCCAGCACAGCCTCTTCCAGATTGTGATCAGTGATTTTAAGACAATGAAAAGGCAGATCCTTCAAACCATCCCCGCATGTCTGCTGGATCTCGCGACTTTGCTCACACACCCTGAGGGCAAAAGGCTTTTTTCTTTCTTTCTTTCTTTCTTTCTTTCTCTTTTCTCTTCCCATGTTTTTGCTTTCGGTCTTTTTTTTCTGCGCCACAAACCACATTTTTTCCCTCATTCATGACACATATAACATGCCATACAACAAAGGTTTCATCTCTTTCCATGACTAAATTGATAATGTGTAGGCTGAGGTCTCTTCTGCTGGCGCTATGGCTAGGCCGTAGGGACGATGGTGTAGTAGTGTGATGTCCAATATCAACATGTAGCCCTGACGCCTGTTTGCAAGGTAATGAGCTGTCTTCTCTAGGTTATAATACCCATTGTTTACTCATGTTTGGTGTTGATCGCTACAGTAAATAAAAACATTTTTTTACATTTTTTATTTTGCTTGTTTCTAACTTGGCTGTTTTTTATGCTTCTATGCTTTTGAAGCTTATTATCTCTAAAAAAGCCTTGTGCCACTATTTCTTTTTTTTTGGTAATTATCAGTATACAATTATTACATAACAATACTTCATACTATAAAGCTATAATATTTTACTAATAGCTCAAATTCAAATATTCTGGAAATAAATCTAAATATATGTTATTTTGAATTTGTGAGCATTGTACACAATGACAGAAACTCGAAAATAAATTTACACATATTTAACAACTAAAATATTGTGATGATTGGCTTAAAAATATGATAAGTATAAATGAGTTTTGTGTGCGTTTTTTGATAGTAGACTGTCTTAGCATCCTTACCTTTCACACAGTGCAAGGTTCTGTTTTGCAGAAAGTCAAATGGCCACATATTAATTTCACAAGTAGATAATCTCTCTCTCTCTTTCTGTCTGTCTCTCTGGGGCTGTTCGGGACTTGCAGTCCTGAAGGAAACTCCAAAAGGAACGCTTTTATGAACGTAGGTGCGCCGTGCTTAAGCATACACCTTGTAGTGTTGGCAAGACTTTTGGCCCAGCAATGGCAGTGCATTGAGCAGCCATATAAGGGATACCCAGGTCGTCGTCGTGAGAGTGCCTCTGTTGTGTGAGGCTTGAGGAGCCGGTATAAATAGAACCAAAGCTGCAACTTTTCCTAATCTACATGGGCCGCGCTGTTGATGTAGCCATGATGCAAACGAGACCACCCGCCCCTGCAGACCCTAACCGCCACCTCCCACCCCCACCCCTTCCCCCAACCCGGACCCTCCCCCCCCCACACTCCCCCACCCTTCTTTTCTTGCCGTCTTTGTGCCTACAGGTAAACCAGCAGTTTCACGTTTCAGCCAGGGAAAATTAAATATATTGCATTTTGAAGAGGTCGTTGATAACAACATGGGCTAATAAATGCGATGGGACTCTCAAGTAACTATTTTGCCATGGCTGAGGGGTGTACACAGCAATCAAGTTATTCTGTTCACAAAGCAGCTGTATAAAATTAGCTTTCAATGTAATTTTGCAAGTGAGTTATTTTCCCGTTGTACTGCATAATTACCCAGAGTTGTTTATGTCTCCGATACTAAATGAACAAATTTTTTTGTATACCCGCGAATCTGCAGTGACTATGATTTTGTATATTTTCAATCACAATTTGGATCTTAAAATGAGCCACTTCTTCCACAAAAGCTGATCAGAAGTGGTTGTTTTTAGACTGTATGAATTTACAATTAGTTTCACATTAGAATGTGAAAAAAAGCAAGTTGGTGGAGAGATGGATGGATTTGAAAAATACAAAGTGAAACACTCATGTTAGACCATGGAAAAAGTTGAATAAACTGATAATTTAAATAAACTGAAAATTTAAATAAGCTGAAAAAGTCAACACAACAATTTCCAAAATATTCATAACAAGAAAACTTTATGATTATGTTTTAATCATAAATGAATTTGCTGAAAACATCACAGCCTCAAACCCCCCGCCCAAAAAAACAGACCTTTTTTTTTTCCAATGTAACATGTAACGATGTATCATTAAAAAATAAAACAGCCCTGCAATGTGGTCATTATCTTCCCAAGCTGGCTTAACAAAGATGCATTGACAGTGCTGGGACTGACATCAGTGCTAAAACATTACTTGCCAAAAACTATATCAAGCAAGACATTTGAGAGCTGCGTCAAGATTAAAAGTGAAGCCTTTCTTTATTGAGGATTATCTTGATGGGACCCTGTGGCCTTACTCCGGGGCAGCGTAGATGCCTGCATGCAATTTAGACCCTGAGAGGGATCTACGGTGTCCTTCGCTGTGTAGGTTATCTAGAAAATGTGTCACAGACACATAACGCTATGATTCATTTCATGCTCAAAATTTAGCTACTATTCCCCATACTCTCAACTGAATCTCAACACATTCAATTATGTGCGATACTCCTGTGTGGCTAGCTGCTAGTCTCTATGCTATTATCATGGAGAAAGCTGCCATGATCCTGGGATATTTTATTTAGACTATGTAAACAGGTATCGGATGTCTTTTATAAGAATCAGTTCGCACATTTAAACTACTCAGTAACAAATTGAGAGAAATCACAAGGTCTGTGTGACTTGGGACCACCATATGCAAATGAAACATGCTAACACTTTTTTCATCCTGCTAAATACTTGTGATATTTTCATATGCATACACTGAAAGTTTGTTTGGGTAAACCTACGACAGTGTTTACACAATGTCACACTTTGGGGAAGGGTTAGGGTGGATGTGGGGTGTGGGGTACGTGTTTGGGGGGTTAGATCAAGTTCCTTTTCGGACACAAATCTCCAAGCACTGAACCCTCCCCAAAACAGCAACCCCCGAGATGTGAAATCTGAACTGGCTTCTCAGGCCTAATGAAAACAACAACTTTCATATATTTATCTAAGCATTACCAGGTGAAGTGTTTTGCTATTGACTGTGCGGAAAAGAGCACGCCGTCCCCGCGCCTCACAACTTTGCCCTGGGTCCCCTGACACGCGCAGGTCCTGAAGGCTGCCGAATGGTAATTTGTCAAGAGGCCGAACAACTGGTATTGGATATTCTCCTCTCCCTTCCTCTCTGCCCACACCCACCCACAGCCACCCGCTCCAACCCCACCCTCACCCCAACCCCCCACCTCTTCTCTATTCACTCTGAGTGCATACGGCGTCTTTCACCAAACAACAGCGTTGCAGTGAGAAGCTCCCTTTCTGAGAAGCAGACTTTCATTTTGAGGGTAATCGAGTGAGATGCTGGCAATCCCAAGCAAACTTGAGCTACACTTCCTTGTGCTTGTGACAGAGGCCCAAGCAAGGGGTACTTCCATGGAAGAGGACGCTAACAAATGAACGCCTATGTTTCGTGTGCACCAAAATGATATGCGGCTACACAGGGACTTGCTTTTCCTGGCCGCATCTGGTATCAAAACATGCAATTACATTTTCATGGTTACCTGCTCTGCACAGTATTTTAAATCTCCATTAGAACTGGTCTGCGGCACGTCTAGACACTCTTATAAACAACCAGCTTTATATAATAAAAATTGCACTAAGTTGGATGCCATCCCCTTTCAACTGAGATTCCACTGATGTACATTCAAATGAAACATCATAGGTACAAGCTCACCTCAATTATACAGTAAGCCCCCCCCTGTTTGATGATTGAGAATATAGTGCTTTCTTTCAATTGGAGACAGAAGTACCAATCTACTGCCCCAACCACAACAGATCTCCAAGCCATCCATCCAAAATGCTGCTTTCATTTCAGCACAGAGGGTAGATCTTTGATGATGACAAGTCGTCGCCACAATAAAGATTTTTGACAGCACAGGCAGATACTTCACAGGCGAACCCCCCACACCCCCCACCCCATCCACCCCCTTCCCCTTCTTTCCCTAAGGTAAATTAGTAGCAAGTGAAGTGCTTTCAAGTGGTGAATGAAAGTTAAAGGGAACCCGAATTGCACCATAAACAAACAGCAGGTTCGTCTGCACAGCGGTCGAGGAGGGCTGCCGTGGATGAGAGTAAGCACATATCTCTCCCTCTCTATAAATACATTTCACTGTTCTCATCAGCGCTTGTGGAACAATGCCGCCGGTTAACCTCAACAGACAAAACAAGACAGCGCACAACTAAATTCCCAATTGCTGCTGAAAGATACCCGACATGCAGGAGGTCATCCCATGCGCTCCAAGCTATGTTTATCCCACTTCTTTGCGCACAGAAAGTACACATCAATTACAATCACTTCTCAATGTACACAGCGAATTTATTGTCTAAAAATAGTAGTGATGCCAGCCATTTTGGTCTGTCGCTGGAGTGACAGTTCCAATCATAGTGCCAATGTGAGCATGTTTTTGCCGCCACAGGGGGATCACCACGCTGGCATGCAGACGTGCCCAACGTCCAGGAGCTGAAGAAAAAAAAAAAAGAAAAAGGTACTGGAGTTTATGAGGGGTTTGGAGCACCTGGGGAAGGGCCTATGAGGGGCCGAAAATCCTCCGGCAGACACTTTACTACTCCCCAGGGCTCTGAAAAAGAAAAACAAGCATGCTTCGGAGACCTATTACTCAGAATGAGGCATCACAGAGGCACAGAGGCACACACACAGAAAATTAAACATAGATAAATGTTTAGTCAGCAGTGTGTCCTGAGACAGAAATCAAAATGACACAACAGTGCAGTATATTGTGGTCCACATTTCACAACACAGTATGCTTCTGCTTGTGTCATTTAGTTATCATTATTGGTCATTTGGGCACCTACTTAAACACCACCATTCAAACGACTGGATTTCAACCGTTAAGTGACTTCTGGATTTATTATAGTGACCTCAAAACTCTTGATTACAGTGAGAACTGTGTTGTATTAAACAACCAAGTCCTCCAGCCAGGAATCCTCTTTGTGGGAATTACAACGTTTTCAGTTAACCAGCACTCAGTGAAATAGGATATTTGTCCCCACCTTTTATATCACTGGTCAATTTGGCTGCAGAGAAGGAAACACCCTAGCAGGGCCCCAGTGCTGTTGAATGTATGGGCTGCCAAGATAGTAGCAAGCTCCTCACTGTCCTTGTTTTCTTTCAATTTCCAAATGACAAGCTCAACTATCAATTTGCAGCCCCCTTATCTCTCTGCGAGGAGAGTTTTTCGAGCAAATGTGAATTATCTGCACTGTGATACTATAAATGACAGGGCCCTGGATATGACTATCAATGCATGTACATAATTCTAACTGGAAATGACTTGTAGAGAATCCCACGCCAACAAAGCTCCCAATTCTTCCCCTATGTGTCTAAACTGTACTAGTCATGCAATATGGAGTCATTTTAAAAGGCTGATTAAAAAAACTGTTCTGATACACTTCTGCCTGACTTTTAAAAATCCTGCAGTGCAAAATGTGTCCTGAAATATATATTGGGCATGGAGTCGACATGTCACAGGCAATAATTTGTTAATTCTTTCCCTCCCCTGCAGTCTTTAAACTCCTCGAACCAAAAATAAGGCACCCCTGGAATCTGGGATTCCTGAATAAGAAAGAGTGGCCCCTCCACTAAATTTAAATCAGCTGCACCCTAAAATACCAATATGTTTGGTAATAAATTTTCAGGCTCCCTCTAATGACTCTCTCCCCCTGTGTGTGTGTGTGTGTGTGTGTGTGTGTGTGTGTGTGTGTGTGTGTGTGTGTCTGTGTGTGTGTGTGCGTGCATGCCTATAGAGCATGTAGAACGCCTCATACGAACATTTGTCAGAGGAGGGCCCAACTGTCTTGGGCTCATTGCACAGGCGGACGAGGCATCCAGAAATGTGCCAGTCCCTTCAACCCCCCCCCCCCCTCCCCCAAACCCACCCGACAACTACCCCCATCCTGCCCCCTCCACAGCTGCCTCCTCCAGTTGGGTCCAGGTCAGCGTTCAGTCTGTGGTCAGACTACTGAGCGTCCAGACCCAGCAGGAGCCCTCCCCTGTTGGGTGGAATGGCCTCGTGCTCTGGACGGCTTTTACCACAGCACAACGTCCCAGCTGGAGGGAGGGAGGGAGGGGGGTTGAGTGAGAGAGACAGGGAGAAAGGGGGGAAAAGAAAGAGAGAGGCAGAGAGGAGAACGAGAGTGTGTGTGTGGGGGGGGGGGGCACAAACTGCACAAACTACAGAGGCCACTAAGGAACCCAGGCACCAACCACCACCCCCCAACAACCCCCACCACCACCACCAAACCCATTCGCTTGTACACTGCCCCTCCCCCTCCACATTTGTGAGGGCCAGGAGCCCACATAACAAAAACACATTAGGCAAATGTCTGGTCGCTTGTCTGTTTAAATTGGCCAGATGAAAGCCACTTTAAAAGGGGGGCTGGGGGGGTGAAGCTGGACTTGAACAGAGTGGGTGGGAGTTCAGTGCCCTTCTACACAGTGATAGCAAAATGTTGTGATCGGGGGAGAGATGGCACCATCAAGTCGGCCTTACTGTGCCACATTTCGTGTTGGGCCCTGTCGGTAGTCTACAGGGAAATCTTGCTAGGGTGTGCTCTACCTAGTAAACAAGCTAGTTTACAGAATTCAAGTGGACTTGGAAGTTCACATACACACACACACACACAACCAGATCTGGACAAAAACAACACAGAAAATGTCACGTTCAAAACAATGATTGCTTTAAAAAAATGTAGACCAATAACACACATAAGCTTGCATTATTTGGGGAAAAAAATAAAAAAACTGACTAGCTAATCATCGAGGCACAAAATCCCAATGGACACTGATGTGGCCAAGGCTATAAATATCTCTGCTTGATGTTACAAGCAGTACCCAAGCAGCACAGAGGAGCTTTTCACCAGCTTTCTAATTCAAACTAAACTGCAATGGTTCATCGGCACAGAAATGAGCAGGGGAGAGAAAAAAAAAGACTTGCCTAGCATATCCAAACATTTGCAGTAGAGAGAATAAAATCTTCAACCCAGTCACCAAGGGTTCTTTCCCATATATACATACATACACGAGCAGGTTGTGTGTTGCTAATCAACAGGGAAAAAGAATTTTGGGGGTCATTTTTATCTCGGGAGGTTGGACACTTAACAGCTGGGGTTGTTTCCCTGATCCTCTCCATCCAGGGAGCTTCTTGTATACTGTATGCACATTGAAAAGAGACACTTGGATTATCTTGGCCAGGGAATGCCATTCATTTTATAGGACAGGGGTGGAGGCAGGACGCTGAGGCGGCCGATTTTTCAGCACCCGGGAGAGAGTGTGAACTATTAGCGGCCTGCCGGGCCAGAAGGTGCCCCACATCACACTGGCGTCACATAAAGTGACTCGAGGCATGACAAGAAGTTCAAAAATAACCAAAGGTTAATAACCGTTTAAGACTATGCATGAGAGTGCTGAAGTGTGTACCCACCAAGACACACACACACACACACACAAACTTATACTCTGCCAACCCCCCTCCTCAAAATGCCCCTCAGTGTGACTTCTGTCTTTAGTGCTGGGACTTGTTCAACGTAATTGACATAAGTCAGACAGACAGGTTAGACTCCAACAAGCCCCCCTCTACCCCTCCCTCTACCCCCCCCCGCCTTTTTGCCCTTTTTTCCAGCACCAAACTTTCACCAGTTGACAGGAACTCAGTGACGGAATTTAGACTTGAAAAACACAGAGGCACGTCCTGTGTGTGCACTCTCTCCAAAACATATTCTCTGAGTAGAAAAAGCATGGAAATGCGCAGCCGATAAAACAATAAACTTCATACGCCGAAATATTTCTTTTGAGGGAAAAAGTCACACTTTTTTTTTTTTTTTTTTCTAAAACTTTTGCTATGAAGCTAGCGCCCGGGTGACATGCCAAGTTTCCGTGTGTATTTCCCCTTTATGTGTTCAGCATGACTGTGGCCTCTCTCAGAAGGTGATTTCCTCTATGAGGAAATGGAAATTGCATTGTAGGCTCCCAGGCCCCCGGTCTCCCCGTACCCATGAAAATATGCTCTACCACATCATATGTGAGGGGCCTCTGAATGATTGACATTAAAAACGGGAGAGAAAAAACAACCCCCCTGTTGCATAGCAGATTTCCCCTTGAAGCGTGGCAATACTGATAAAGCATGTGGTTTACTTAGCGGTCAAGCAGGCAAATCTCCTGCAAGGCCTCCACGGGACCTTAAAGAAGTCATTCTTAAGAGATTCTTCTGTCACATGCTTTCATTTTAACACTGTAGATTTTTATGGATGTGCTGTATTTAAAAAAAAAATGAATTAACCAGAACAACTGGAAACTGCTTTTGATAGTGTGCACACAATCAAAACACTTTTGCTCCAGAAGTTAAATATGACCCCTTATATTATACAGAGAAGTGAATATACGTACTGATATATTAAGCGTGTTTAATTTACGTGTTGTGATAAACAACGGTTACACCACATGTAGGCATGCATTTTCACACGTACACACACCCAGAGCCCACTGAAAACACACACCGATGTGTCAACACTGGCAGATATGTGTGTGTGTGTGTGTGTGTGTGTGTGTGTGTGTGTGCGCATATTAGAAACGGAGATCCCGGGTTCCTGGACACTGATACTCTATGGAGGAAGAGCGGTATGAAAACAGTTTTTGAAGTCCACCTGATGACGCGGCCCCCACCAGCATAACCTACTGACCCCGGACGCATTGTGCTGCTCTCGCTCCGCAACGCTGGGGAGTAACAAATGGAAATATGACATCAGAATGAAGTGAGGAGGGCGGTATGCAGAAGAGGGCCAAAGAGTAAGACATGTGATTTATAGGTTCCGACAACTGAAATACTGACTGGAGCAGAAGAGTGGAGGAGAAAAAAAAACAATGCCTGTTCGAGAATGTTTTCTATAACATCTAACACCAGAAAATATTTATCAACTACATGTTGTAATGGTGTTACTAATGTGGATATTATTGAGCCTGGAGTGAATGCAGTGAAAATTATTTCCTTAGCATCGCTATACACACAGCTCAGAAGTTCAATTGAGGTGAATGCAAAAAAAAAAAAAAACTATTGTGACAGATCATGACTTTGTGGCCTCTGTTTATGACGGTGTTCATCCTTTAAATCATATCTAAGTGATCAGATGGACACTGTGACCTTACCCTGACTGACTGGTGCAAATGATGAAGACACACTGTGAGAAAACTGAACCGCCGTGCTGGAAGAGGAAGCTGAATGACTAATGTATGATTCAACGTTACCGGCAGACGATCACTCTTTGGCCACGCGCAACAACACTGCTCCACCACAAAGCCATTCCCGGCATATTCCCGTCACACACTTAAGTAAACATGAAGCTTTTTAAAAAAGATTCTCAACTCATTTATAACAACACCTGACTCACAGAGGGGTGCTTACACACCTGCCCAAATTTAGCATGAAATGTGATGTAAATAATTTTATTACTAGTTGTCATACTGGGATGCAATTAATTTGTTTTTGCATGTGCATTAAGTACAATTTTGTTTAAGCAATATTTAGTTACACAGATTTCACTATAGGACTAAGAAATACTGAGTCTTAGTTTTGAGTGGGGCTGGCTTGATGAACCTATAAATAGTGTTGCTGTGCCATGGTTACACCGCCAGCCCAGTGTCGGTTACAGGACCTGGCGACTTTTTATAGGTCACAAGACTTCCTGTTGCCGTGGATACACCACAGAAGAATAGTCCGGTTTTGGACGTGAAACAGGTAAGACTGGTCAGGGCAATTAGAGGACCCATTTGCTTGAATGAGGGCTATCGGAGGGACAGTCAAGGTAATTGGGGGGTTAGTTCATTCACTATGCCGGAATTGTTCTGTCCCTTGGCTGCACCTGGTCGGGGCTTGGGACGGAACAATGGGAGGACATTTAGGTTTTTCTTTCAACGGATGAGTATTCTGCCTGGCCTGTCCCTTTCATTTTCCCAGCAGACGCACACCCCCATCCCCACCACTTCCCTACCTGGCATTTGAATAGATAATGAATTTACTGTTTTGTTAGTTTCAGTAATGCCATGCTAACTGTGTTAATTTTGCTTACAGTCTTTGCTTATACACTATAATCCAAAAGGAAGTGTTATTCTGATTATTTTGATATACCAAAGATGAATAATGTCTGCGAGTAATTACGTATAGCTGTCAAAAATGCAAAAAAACCCATTGGACTAAGTTTTGAAATATGAAATGCATGGCTCAGTCACATCATGACATTCACTCTGAGGCTACAGAGGCTTGACAGTCAATCCTTCAGTGCTTCCTTCCCTCGCTGAGGCGACACAGCTGTGAGGAATGGCCCATCACATGATGACTGTGCAATTTACAAAATTACAAGATGGCTGACATCAGGCCTCCCAGTCCCCTTCGCTATCCACCTGAATAATTAATTCCATATTGATGAGTTCTAATAAAAGGATGAAGCTGGCAGCCTTTTTCCGATTGGCATTCCTGTCCACCGCCCAAGTCACAACCACAGACACATTTGTTATGAAGCACAACGAGAGCGAATGTCTTTTCTTTTCTTTTCTTTTCTCTGTGAATGCAGAATTTGAAATAGGATATTAGATTACCGTAGTGTGATCTGTCAAGGCAGGGAGCAGCAAGTGCTGAGGTTCCTGTCAGCTAATTACAGTTCTACTCTGTGACAGCTGTCAATGTTACCACAAGTTTTCTTTTTTGATCTCCTGTCACTAAAAAATGTGTCAATTCACTCTGAACAATTGTGATCTATTTCTATGTGAAGGTGTAACACATACAAAACACTAGCTGAGAAATATGAGTAATTGTTTACATAACCTTTTTTTCTACAGTACTAGTGACGAGATATCCTAAGATGGCTCTTCAATTCAGGCTGAATAAAAAGAAAAACAGAATGATACTCTCTACCACACCAGCTGCAAATTTATGCAATATGTTTTGGCAGGGTGCTGCCTTGACTTCATACAAATTAAATTAAAGCACCACCTGTCCTTTTACCTACAGTGTGTTTGGCATATCTCTGATCTGATGGTATCTGACTCATCATCGTCGTCAGCTGTCATGCACTTAATAAATAGCACCTTTCACAAAAGCAAAGAGGTGATGAATTGAAAAATGTTTAGCCCATGTATGCATAATTTATACAGGCCTCTGGTACAGGCCAAGCCCTGATGAATAATTAAAATTAATCTCATTATGGAAGATTTCATTATGGGGATAATTTAATTAAATGAAAGCTGAAGGACCTTTGAGGTCTGGCTGGAAACATGCGCTGCTACCTTGGGCTAATGGCACGAGGACAGTGCATCGCAGTGCAGTAATGCACAGAGGCCCATACATTATTCAACGGACCCGGCTAAGTACAGCCAGATCAATGCTAACTTGTCAGCTCATCAATGCGCTGAAAGCATACCAGAGAGCCTCCAACCCTCCCTGTAGATTTGAAAAAGTTGTTTTACAAAACAATGAGACTAATAGCAATACAATGCAGCAATCTGTTGAGGATATTTGCTCAACTTTGCTCTGTCTTCAACATCTGTGCTGATTTTGGATGACTCAAGCTACAGTGCTGTGGTTGCTCTCAAAAGAGGGTGCATTTTAAGAGAAGCAATGTGAGGACAGATGTGAAAAGGAAAAGTGAGTCAGTGTCATCATTTCTGGTGACACTTGCTGCAGCAGTCAGACATTGCTGCATGAAATTTACGCAAGGTATAGTAAAAGTATTTGACAAGAGGACAAAAAATGATATCACTCTCTAATGGGAGCTATTGAAGTGTGTGTGCGTGTGTGTGCGCCCATGAGTGTGCGTGTGTGTGTGCATGTGTGTGAGTGTGTGTGTGTGTGAGTGTGTGTGTGCATGTGCGGGCGTGCTTCGTGTGTGTGTGTCTGTGTGTGTGTTTGTGAGAGAGAGAGAGAGAGAGAGAGAGACAGAGAGAATCATCTTCAGGGGTTACAAATAGCTAATGCAGCTAGTATTTATCCTGGGAGCCTGACACACATCTGCTGTGTCTTTGCAGTATTCTTGCTGAAGCTATTCTGAGCTCTCAAGTTGTTAAATAATTTTAAATGTTGAGGTTAATCACACAATTAATCACATAAATAAGTAATCGCATAGTTTGCCTCCTTAAATAAAAGAAACTGTAAAAGCTGGAAACCATGGCATGCCAAATGCACAGTAACTGTAGCAGTCACTAAAATCTGGGCCTCTATACAAGTATGGGAACAAACAACAGTTGAGTATGTGAGTTTGTTGGTTTGTTTGTCTGTGCATCCACACATGCTTCTAATGCCTCTAAACTAAGACGTTTTAATGTTTTGATGATTAGTGGTATTCTTATTACCCTCTTTGCATTCTCCTTAGTTGTAAAATTTTTTTTTTCAATGTAATCCGGTACAAGTCTGTTTTCGGGAGCTGCTTACAACTATTTGACTCTTATCTGACTCATATTCAAAACTATACTGCATATATGTTCCTTCATTTGATTATTTTTGTAAACATTTCTGGCAGTTGTCATAACTGTTCATAAATGACATATCCACATATTAAAATAAAAACTCTTCTTTTCTCTCTGTGTGTATATGCACATACATTTATGTATGTGTGTTTACTTGTTTGCAAATAAAAACATTCTTGTGTAATGTGCACACAATTCATCCATAGAGCATTTTAAAGAGGAAATCTTAGGCATAAACGTTAATATTTCAGTGAGAACAACAACAGAGTAATTTGTTTAGCCTGCTGATAAGCTGGAGATGGCACACAATGAAAGAAAGGCTTTTGGTTTTAAAACGAATAAGAATTGATTGCGTCCCAATAAAGAGCGAATTGGCAGAGTGTTAACTGGATTCTCCATAAACCTCTGTAGCAGTCCCTGGTCGCTTTATTGTGTGCTAATGCAATAGAGCACACTTAGCAATAAATGCATCGTTCTGATGAGGTCTGGGAGGATTTCCAAAATGGCCTGATGAAATTGTCAAAATCGGATTAGACTGAGCTGCTAATGATTGCTAAAACTAAGGGAAAATCTCCAAATAAAATTAGTCTACCCTCTTGTTCTCTAAATAAATCATATGTAAATTACTGTCACAGGAAAAAGATGCCTGCCTGGAAGGTAGACTCATTATTTTCCCAATAGGTTTAGAACTTTAATAAGGCCTGTGTGAAGACAATTAGAGCTTGTTCCCATGGAAAGAATAAGGGGTTAAAGGTTTTCTTGCTGAATAAAACATCAGGATGCTTTGGTATCCTGTGTAGTTTTTCATTAACATTACAATATAATCATTCAGAAAATATTGCTATATTAACTTACTGCTTCTGTGGAGAGGTAGACTGTGTGGAAAATTGCTATTTAATTGATTACTTTCTAAGTTATTTCTTTTAATTACTTAATTGCTTTTTTCTCAGAGGAAGATAGATTTCTCCAGTTCTAAAGTTAAAAGTATGATTACATAAACAGCATGTTTATATACTAACTTAAAATATTTCAGTACCTCAGGCATACTCAGTTCAGACTGTCTGCTATACAAAATGCACAAGTTTCTACCAACAGGCCTTTCAATTCACCTATTAGTTTGAACTGTCAAGAAACGCTCTCCACTTAACTGACCAATACACTTCCTCACCAACCCCACTATTTGAATAAGAACAGTTAACAAGGCCAATATGACAATTTCACAGTAATTACGTAGCAGTTAAACGAGATGAGCTGTGTTTGCTGTGTGGCTTGACTGTCGCCTAACACAAACACTGGGATGCCAGTTGCCTAGCTGCAAGAAACAGCCTTTGTGTGTCCCTACCATGCAGGTAATTCAGTTATGTGTGTATTGTTCTCTGCTCATCCTTGTTGAACCTCTCGGATTTGCCTTTAGATTTACTGAGCTTTGGGTAAAATCCCCCCCTTAGCCCATGGGCAGAAGCTGCAATAAGGCAGGTGCCTTTCGTAGCAACCAAACTAGACTACTGCTTTTGTTGTGTTTCACTCCTGTTCAGAGGCCCTGTACACCTTTTTTAATATATATATATATATATATACATATGTGACATTTTGCGTCAAACAGCTTTAAATAAAATGTATAGACGATGCATCATATATCATTTGCGGTAAACAATACACGTCGATTATATGAAATTCCCTACAATCTCCACAGATCACTTTAGTCAGTCCTTAAAGCATAAATAATTTGACTTTTATGAGTACAAAAGGAATCTGTTCTTTCACCAGACTAGCAGTGGCTCCAGTGCACTGTCCCAACTGTTACCCAGTATGTGCACCTGATACAGTTCCCCTGCCAGCCTGGCTCCTGCTCTGAGTTTCCACGCTGTCTTACAAGGGTTTCATGTCCTCAAGGAAAGTGTCTTCTCCTGTCCACTACTCCCCTCTTGCCCTCCCCTCCCTCCTCCACAAACTCTGTCTTTAATTAATGACTTCTCATCTACCCATAAAAGGGGTTAATAGCTGTCAAGACATGCACTTACTGAATGTGTCCCGGAGAAGAAAAATAATACATACAACATGCATACTTAAGTTTAAAATTTGCATATTGTACAACCTTTTTTAGTATTATTTATTTTCCTTTAAGTTGGGCAAGCTTATGACTGTTAACCCTAAATTTAAACTCATGTTTATTTGCATTAAAATGCATGCTTAATTATTTTGACATGGTGCGCCTTAATTGTGTCCAAGAGTTCTTGAAGGAGCCAAGCAACAGATTACGGTAATTGAAAGTCCATACTGTGATAAAAATAAACTGTTCTCATACCCCTGCTAGACCCAGTGGTGCCTTTTGCTGTCTGTTGGCGAGAACTAAATATATTTTCTGCATTCTGAAAGGCATTCCAGTCCAAAGCATACGTGCCAGTAGTTAACAGAACAGGAGAATAAATAGCTTTCTCAGCCAAGCACTCTCAAGACTGAAATGTGTCAGGGATGAGCGAGGAGAAATGCTTTTAAAAATAAATAAAGCTCTGGACGTTAATAGTTCAATTCATCCCCCTCTTTAAGATCAGGTATTAGCAAACACACCTCTTGTGGAGATTACGGGTATATTGACAGGGTAATAACTTATCTGGCAAGGCGAGGCGTTGTCATTTCTCGGGGATCTGCGCATCGAGCCAAAATTATGTCACTTGCACCACCTGTTCTCGAGCAACGTCACCGCCCTTAAGTAGTTCCGGCTGGCTTCCAAAAAGTGAACTCTTGAACCACTGGCCCTATTTGCCTCATTTGTGTGTGTGAGGGGGCAAAAGGCAGAGTGTAGCAACAGGGGCTTTAATTTAGCGGGAACACGCTCTGGAGTTACGTAAGGCTCCGGCCAGCAGCCCCTTGCACTTGTCAGTCAATGTCACATCGCAGGGGGGCCAAGACTCCTGGTGACTGTCATTTGTCCAAGTTAAGAGTTGATGAGGACCCCAGCACAGTAAACATGCTTTAAGCTGTCCTGAATGGCCCCAAGAGTCCCAAACCCTTTTTTTGGAAAGGAAGTCTTGTTGGAGAAAGAAGCAAAGCATGTAAGTCAGACTTCGCAAGTGACAAGTACCCTCCTTCTCAACTTCTGTCTTCGACTCCAGATTGAGGTTAACACCAAATATAATCACTTTATAACTCAGAGGTGTTTTACTGCCTTGTGGTGTAGGCAGTGTTTTATGACAATTGTTCTATCATCACACGCTTATGTAAGCTACTAAAATAGAAAGCATAATCACCTCTAAAATAAGTTCACTAATGATGCGTCACAGCCTGTATTAATAACAAATCGAGGGCGGTGGAAATAATAGCTGGGCTCAATGGCCGTAATCCTTTGTCTGTCAGGGGGGCAAGGCGAACTATTTTGTCGACTTACGGCGTCTGTCTTCGGAGCACAAGTTGTATTGCAGGTGCTCAGCAAATATACCTTTCCTTTTGGATGGCCTCAAAAATAGCCTTGCATGCAAGAACAGTTTGTGGAGACTGATAGATTGCTCTACCACCACCACCACCACCACCACCACACATCCTGCCAACTGTTGGGTTTCCATTACATCATTAAGCTTTAACTGGGCTTTTTTGCCCCATCCCTAGGGTATTTGCCAGAATTTAATTAATGAAGTAAAAAATGATCCTTAAATGTTTTTTTTTTTCCCCCGAAACTCTGAAAGCGCAGAGATGGAAGATTCACTGAATTGAACTCTTATGGAACCTCACCTCATGGAACCTTATATCTGTTTTCAGCACAATTAACAGATGAGACATAGTTTATCATCAAAATGATAGCAATCAGGACTCAGGATCTACTAAAACCTGCTTGTACACCACATCCACAGCCATGGAAGCTGAGACCCTTCCATGCTAAGCATACAAATATCACTGGGCAAAGTGTGTGATTTAGTGTGTGTGTGTGTGTGTGTGTATGTAGCAGCCCAGGAGAAGCTGCCTAAGCCCACTCACTCACATTATCCCCGCCAACCCCCCCATCTCCACCCCCACCCGACCCCTCCACCCCACCCACGCCTGTACCACTCTCCTCTGCTCCGCTCCGAGTCCAATCCTCTGGCGAGTGCTGTTTGTCGGCAACTCACTGAAACAGCTATCTCCCTCTCAGTAGGTGGCAATGACATTTATTACGCCGACCGTGCTCTTGTTTTATAGGCCTGACTTAAAGAGAAAAACACAGCAGTTTCCAGTCGGCCAGAGGCCGCTTGATGAAATCACCTCGCACACATACACATGCGGAGCGCGAGGCGCTGACAGTAGGGGATCAGAGCGGTGAGAGTTACTCCGGGGGGTCACAGCGGGATAGCGAATGAAGTGACCCAAACAAGAAGCCGATAAGCCTCCGACCCAGAGCGAAGTGCTCCGCACCGAACCTCGAGCTATATATTAATCTCGAAAGCCCCTGGGCACACAGACTGAGGAAGAGAGGAAAGACAGGCAGACAAACACCAGCAGAAGGGGGCAGCATATTCCCTGCTTGCAGACAGAGTCTCCTTTATGACAGTCATACAATACATCATCTGCTGATTTAGGAGGATGACAGTATGAGGGAGCCTAAAAATAAGCAAGAAACACTGCAATAACCAAGAGTGCTTACGCTGCATATTCTACATAACACTTGGTGTTGGTGCCATGTCCTTTCCAAGTGTGAAGTCGCGTTGGCAATTTATGGTGCCATGCCGCTGAAATCACAAACTATTTTTCTAAGGAACGGCGAGTGAACACTAGCTTTTTGACACACATGACATAATGCTTGAGTAAGTCAGGACTCCAGGGGGAATTTCTCAGCGTTCATTTTATGCGCCCGTTTAAAAACAGCAGCCCTTCACACCAAGTTCAACAGGAAGAGGCCGTAAAATGAAATGGGCGAGACCTACAGTATTTCATAATTAATAGGTAGAAGCAGTGTGTGGGAGAGAGAGAAAGGGAAAGTGGGCCGCACTGACGCATAAGGTCAGTAATAAAACCTATCAATCTTGCCCTATAAACAACGCATGGTAATTATGCTTTTAACCACAATTAAAATCAATAATCACCAAACGGCTTGATAGATGGGTACAGTAGCCCTTGCCGGCCCCTGATTACTTGGCTGGGGATCCTGAACACGACTGAGGAAAAAAGCGGACCAATCATCTCATTCTGATGCTTTGGTGGTCCCATGCCCGCTCAGAAGGGAGCACCTGCAAGCTGTACTGTAAATTACTCCGCTTGCCTAATTGCCCCCGTCCGCTGCATTACGACACAGCTCTCTAGCCCTGCTCTAGCTCTATTGTCAAGCACTTAATCACCCTCACCAGATTTATTTCCCCCTGAAAAACTCAAGGGAGTGACTTCAGTAGAACTTGAGAGCTGTTGGTTCCCATGCTACAGTCTTGATCTAATGAAGACTGATTAATTAACATAAAGGCAAACTGCATACAAAAGGTACCTGCTAAATTTCACCTATGAATAGTGCATTGTAATTTCTTTGTATCTGGTGTTAAATCTAGACTCACAAGCGTTGAATTTGGAACAATCTCTCTCAAGTCTCTGAAATATTTGTCCAATTATATGTTTATCCAGATACAGTATAAGCCTAACTTTGAAAAGTAGTGAAAAGTGGACACATTAACTAAACTTTATCTCTAAGTCAAGGACAGAAGCAGAAAAGGATAAATTTAAGGATATCTGCTGTATTTCCATAACGTCAGATCACTTTGTATCAGTGTAATGGTGGACAGCCGCTACACACCTAAACTTTGTTCTTAGAATATCTGGCTACTCTTTCAGTCCTTCTATGCAGCCAAGGAAGTAAGTTGGCTCGAGTTTGCTTGCATTTGTTCTCTGCACCCTTTACAACATGCATGCAGGAGGTGAGAAGCCATTATGTCAGCCGCACAGGTGCTGTGAATTACTAACAGACCTCAACCATGAGAACAGAAGTCAATTAACAGATTTAATGTAGCCTTACCTGACACTCAACAGTTCTAGGGGTGGCGTGCAAAGGTTGGGCTCATTAACCTGCAGGTAAAACAAGGGCAAAGAAAGAAAAAAAATGTGTCAGATTCAGCATGGCAGCAACACGCTTACTAAAAACTGCAGGCAGGCCTCAACATCACTCTCAGCCCCGTCGTCTACCCACTCGACTTAAATAACTGGGTATGACATTGACATCCATCAGTGAGACCCTGAGCCTGCTGCAGCCTGCCGTTACCTGAAGGCCCACATGTGGAACTACTTCCTGGTTTGCTGACATGTTTGCATTACGGTATGCTCAATAAATTGATCTCTCTTTTTTTCTTTGAAAATGTCTTCCGCCATACACCAGTGTACTTGTATAGAACTACTATATTGTAAACGTGTACAGCTTACATGTTTAGAATATTAATGGAAACTTTCTCAATCTTTGTATGCAACTACATAGGTGACTACAACTCGAGGCACTTGGATAAGTTCTATGAGGGCTCAGTTTGTTCGAATTTCTCAGAATGTTGCTTACTTTGTGTATTGCTGGGTCATTTGCATTAAATTTGCACTAAAAAAAAAGACTTCTTTTGCTGAATGACAATGCATTTGCATATGCACCATGCACAAACATCCATTGCAGCAGGAAAAATAGCAGAATGAAAAAAGGTTCTGTTGAAAATTGTTTCCTGTAAGGAAAACCGAGAAGTAACAAACAAGGAATAGCTTGAATGATTCACTGATGAGTGACATTCCCCTTATACAAAGAGCTTTTTCGATCTGTGAATCTGAATGAATGGGATAGGGATACATTCAATACAGTGCAAAGACTTTATTTGCCATTCCAGTTTCAGTACCTAAAGTGAATCATAAGTATGTCACAAAATTCTTGGAGACACTGTATTTGAACACGCCTTATAAAATTTATGTCTAATCTGGTAACAAAATTGCACAAACCAACCACAGAAATACTACTGACTCTTAGATACCACAGATGATTTTTTAAAATAATTTTTTAAGCAGACCACAATATCATATGAGATATCATTCTCTCTTCCAAGTATGATGCGAGTGCTGCAACTCTACTAACTATGATCTTCCATGTTATTTTAACACAGAAACAATACCCAACCCAAGTGTTTCCAAGGTCATGCCCAGGAAAGGAGAGGAAGCAAAGAGACAAGCTAATTCGTCAATAGTTCCCCCCCACCCCCAACCACCCACCCGAGTCTCCTCCATCTAATAGTGGAGTATGCAGCAGAAGAAATGATCTGACAGAGGGGGATGCGGTCGGCATGGAGATGTCGGAGGCATTAGTGCACGCTGAGTCATAGGTTATAAAAAGCTGTCATTTGGGACTTCTCCCCAAAGCCGCGCATGGCGGCGAAGCAGTGAATTATTTATTGAGACGGAAACTTAAGTGCCTGATATTCAAGACCTGCCTGGTTTTCGTCCATTAATTCTTCAGGCCTGTTTAAGCGGCATTTTCTTTAATTATCAAAATGTAAGCTACAGTGAGGGTAGTTTCAATCAACGTACAATAGCGTTGTTATTTTAATAACGGAAACCAAATGGCATTACCTTATAGAACTTCAGGCTGTGCACCATCAATAATAATCTTCTAGCCGTAACAACTTATGCGGAATGATTGAGTATGGAGGTTGGAACTTAAATTGAAATGGATCCATTTTTCACATCTCAAACCCCAACATACCTAGCTTTTATTATTATTTTTTTTATTTTATTATTTAAAAAAAAAAAAAAAAACATTAACCAGGTTAATTAAGGGGAAAAAGGAGAATATTACTGCAAAATGCCCAAACAAAGAAGTTGAAAATAATTTCAAGAGGAGATAAGTTCTTTCCAGATCGATTGACATGTTCGCGTCTGTGTTTTATTTTCTTCTAAAAAGTGCTTATCTCAATCATTTGTTGACAAAGGTTTCCAAACCTCCCAACTGCCCCCCAAATCAGTTTCATTTCACCCTCTTTGCTTTCTGATTGCCAAGTCAATGCAAATCAGCAGGGGCATTCATTCTTTGTTTTGTTCTCAGTGTATGAAAATAGTTAAAAATCCCATGGGTCAGAGAAAACGATCCTTTCATTCCAGTCGCCTGTTTTAAGTCAGTCAAAACATTCCAGACTTCAAAAGGAGGCTTTGCCTACTTAGACCATTTCAGTGTCCCTGCCCTGCTAACCCAAGAGGGCCTGGTTATTTGGATAAATTAATTTCTGGAGTCTGCCCGGTTTGCAAAAGCACCCCTCGTCTGACAGCAAATTAGTCTCACTGAAAACACTGAAAATATATAAGACTGGGGGCAAAAGAAAAACACTGTAGTGGGGCAGTGCTGTATATCATGATGTCCTTTTGCTGTTGCTAACTCTCTCTCTCTCTCTCTCTCTCTTTGATTCTCTTTCAGCCCCTCCTCTCCCCCTTTCACTCTGTGACAGAGAAAGTTATGATTGTGCTTAATATCATTCAGCGTTTGCAAGCCGAACATAATCATATTTGTGGAGACCAACATCTGGAGTTGTATGAGGCCGAAATTGGATTTGAATCCCAGATGAAGCACTCGGCTCTCTGCTGCACCCTGTGTAGGTGATATTATGGTTCATCAGGGGGGTAATGGGCACGGGTGCTCTAATTGACTCAGACCAGGCTGAGCCACAAGCACAGGCCTGACATCCACTCACTGCACTGACGTCATCTGATAAATCTGCTGAAGGGGCCATGGGTCAAAAGTCAAACATAACATTGAAAAGAGCTTTAGTTGAACATTCAAAAGAGCCAAATTAGCCCAATTAAGCAAACATCAAAAGTGCTAAATTGAACTGGTTCTTACTACGGAATCATACTGACTATGGATGGATGGATGCAACCATTCAAAACCTTCCTGCATGGGTACAAGGGCCTTTCGTCAGGTCAAATTAAAAACGAGATTAACAAATTAACAACTGCCAACCTACGAGGATTCGGCTGCCGCTAATGACTTTGCCAGGAACTGTGGACTGAAATCCTTTCAACAACTTTCAGTGGTCCGGTGAAAACGTACAGAACGGAACTGTATGACCTGCACAAAAACCATGGTTAATAACTGTTCCACATTCTGATGACCAAAAATGCTTTCTACTGAGAGGCGGGTGTGGGCTAAACCAAGTGTAAACACTGCGGACAATTACAGACGAATGAGCCATTATATTTCCACAGACAAAAAAGACTGCAGAGAGACCACATAAGACAATTCATCCTGAATATTTAAGTAAATGAAACTCCAAGTCATGATAATGCAGATTCAGCTATGTAACTGCCTGTGTAATGATGTTTGATTTGGAAAGATATATCTACGCTGCATATCTTTGAGTTAGGCCACTAAAGACTTCCGAAAAGACACTGGAATCTGCCATCTTTGCAAGTTCTCCAGCCATTCTTTCATTGTCTTATAATTATATTTGAACAAATGTGCTATAGTTTTAATGTCTGTTCAGGCAGTCTGGCTCTCATGAAAACAGAGAGTAGTGAAGCTCTATAACCCAATCCCAATTATGTGAAAGCCTAAACAAAGATCAAATAATAACCAGTGTTTTTTTTTTTTTTTACTATTTCTAACATTGTCCTGAAAGAGAGGCCTACATCTTCACAACTCATGAGGACAATGACTCCGAATTTAGGCTGCAGTGACAAGAAACAAAAGCCTTGGGTGCTCTCAAGACGCAGGCCAAAATTTTCTTTCAGTCTAAACATAAATTACAGAACACCTATACCCCTCTCTGAAACACACACACACACACGCGCTACCCAAAACCAAACGCTCAACATACACGATACAACCAGAAGTAACGAGACCACATGGCCTTGATAACACTACACTCCCAACCAAAGCATAGGTTTGTGTGTCAACCACATGCTATACAGTATGGCTGAGCCTGGTGTACACTGGTGTGGAGTGCTTGTTACACTGGCAGAAATCCTGTTAGGGGTGAAATGAATCTGGTCGGGTAGTTGGTTACAGTAATTTCCCGAACTTAAGCCATGTATAAACCTCATTTCAGTGTTTTATGCTAACTAAAAAAAAACTAAATCCTGTATATAGCCCTCACCCATGGATTAACCTCATAGATGAGGAAAATTTGCAAAATCAATCTATTGAATCTGTGAATAATCGATAAATTACGATACAGCAGCATAGCAATGCATGGACTGGAGGCTTACACCACTGACTCCAAGGCATTTCAGTGCTAGAACAGACGCAGGCTCCTGTATTATTACAGTCGACCAGAGTATGGCTGATCCAACAGAGGGCTGCTTGAGGAGAAAGTGTTCATTTTTAACCCATGATCCATCACTGTCAGGTCTGGTGTATGGCAAAGAGGAAATAATTAAATAGAAAAATGAATGCAGGCTGGGACAGGACAGGGCGGAATGGGGAAAGACATTCACTCATTTTCAAGTCTTTTCTTTGAGAGCTTTAAGGAGCGATTTTTAAACCTACCAGGGAAAGCGCTCTCCAGTTTTAGGACCACGCACAACGTTTTAATCATACAGTATTGAACACAGCCTACCAATCACACCATATTGTTAGCCAAAATATATGGGATTTGATCATTGGTGAGAACTGTACAATCCTTTAAAATAAACACGAAATGTAAAGGTTCAGTATGTATCCTGATTAGAACTAATCTGTCTGTCATCTTCCTTCAGCTGCCGCACCTATGATCAATCAGTAGGTTGCATGAGACCTTCGTGACAGGTCATTTCGATCATCTGACTCTAGCCATGAAACAAAAACGCAGAATACTAATCATTCTTCCGGCAGTTTACTTCCTGTCATAGCTTTGTTATTCCAAAATGAAAACGATTGTTAAATTCATGTTGCAGTCTGCTCTAAATAGCTTGCCAAACAAAACATGCACGTCTCTCATTGGTGAGCTGTTTGATTGACGTATCATAAGTCCCACGGGCGAGGGGGTATGTTGATGCTGTCAAACTTATCGTGTAGCCTAGGAGTTTACTCAACGTTAGCCATATAAAACCAGTATTTCTAGTCATTGTTGGAATCTCTCACTGATGTACTGGTAAACTACAAAACTACAAAGAAAACAGCAACATTGAACAGTGTAGGTTACTAACGACAAACTACGGTTGCATACTTACTGACGGTTTGAAGACAAATACTCGGAGGCAGCTGACTAATTGTCTTCGCGAACTCCGCAAAACAAAGTTCAGAGAATGGTGTCAGCTACTGTAAGGTCTGATATATGTTGACCTTCATTACAAACAAAACTTCCTTGTCAAACTGCCAGAAGAAAGATGTGTCGTCAGTTCGCTGTTAATTAGAAGAAAACATTGCCCTCTGCTAGGTTGTTGATTGCAGTCGCTTACGCAGCAGCACTGCTCCATGCGCGTTCACAGTGATCAGAAGCACGCCCGACGGTGGTAAATGTCCTTGGAGTTCAGCTATTAATTCGATTCCATTAAGTTCGGAATGGATCGATACAGGAAGGTCGACTGACGGTTGTTGTAATATGCAATTTTTTTTCTATTAATTTTCGTAACATCCAGTCCGGTGAGAAGTGTGCATATGAAAATAATCCGTGTCTGAATAATTTATTATTTAGTATCAGGTTACCCATGCATTTAAAATATTGAAAGGTTGACTAGATATCATTACCTGTGGGTACATAATAATAATAATAATAATAATAACAATAATAATACACTCTGTATTTTGAGCATAAAACATAATTGTATCAAACGTTGTTAAAGGTTTATTGCAACTATTAAGAGGATAATAGATTAAAGTATGAATTTGTGAAATACTTTGTGTAATTAGTTTATTTAATCAGACATGGTCATGATCAACAAAGATAATGAATTAGGTTTATGATTTTTCAAACATGCACACTCCAGGGTGTTTCAATAGCTCTAGACTAAACAAACCTTACAATGGCAGTAACAGTAACAGCATAATTACACTGAGCAACACTCTCCACAGTGGTTGATAAACTACACATTATGCCCCTTGAAGGAAATTATTTTGATCCTCTCCAATGGACTACATTTTGCCTAAATCAACTAGATTTTTTTTTTCAGGAACCTTAATAATAGCATCACATAGAATACATGACATTTCATTATCAGACACACAAATACTTCCATTGTGTGGTGTGGGATATAATTTCAGTTAGCCTTTTTAAAACTGAGTTGTATTATAGGATCTATATTTGTGATAAAAACACAATATATCTGTTTCAGGGTATGACTTCTTGGTGACAAGTGGTAGCACTTTATGTTATGATCTTAAAACTCAACTTCCCAGCCTCCTCAGTACATTTCAGTGTTTTGTAGTGAATACATCTCAAGAGATAACTCGTATTTATAGTAACATCCCAGTAACATAATTTAAAAAGCTTTTCAGATTCCGTTTTAGGATGCTAATGTACACACACAGGGCACAAACTCTTCCGTTATTGTCTGAGACCGACTGCGTCAATAGCAGCAGAGCTGGCTGTGAACAGTGGCTGCTTGTCTGGTGTTGAGTCTTAATTTCTTCAAGCTCCATCTGCTGAAATGATAGAGTGCAGCCGTAATGGAACGCAACAAGATTAAATTAATTAGGTTTGTCCATTACGCTGCAAGGGCCCTCCGCAGATGACTGCTATTTTCTCAGTGAGGGCCATTATTGCGAGATCTGTTTAGCAGCTGATGCAATTAAAATAGACTTAATGTAAATTTAACAATACAAATAACACTTCGCCTTCTGCATGTATGTTTCTGTGAGGCACCATATTGGGGCCCAGAGAGCTGCTCCTACACTCCACTGTAACCGTTTTTAACTTCAAACAAACCAGGGCTGCTATTTGATTAGGGTTGAACTCTGCAATCAATGGCTCGGTTATTGACATGATCGATAGACATGTTTTCATGTTCTCTCTGCTGTCAAAAGATCTGGTTGCAGTTCAGACCCTCCACCACCCCTCCACACACCCCCCACAACTAAGTCTGACCGGTCAGAATACAACACCATCTGAGGGGCACTGTGGTTGGTATATCACTCAGAGTCCACTTGCATGCTTGCGTGCGTGTGTATGTGTGTGTGTGTGTGTGTGTGTGTGCATATGCGTGTGTGTGTGTGTGTGTTTGAGAGTGAGAGAGAGGCTCTCACAGTTGGCATACCCCACAGGAGGTGTGCTAGTCTTTAATTGTGTTTCTTTCCCTTCTACCCCGCCCGAGTGGATGCAGCGATACTGCTCTCGGGCGCCACTTCCTCCCTCTGGCTCCGGTCACCATCAGGGGAGAAATGAACCAGGAAGTGGGCCTGACTGAGAAGTGGAGTTTTGTGTGTCAGGCAGGCTGTGGCAGCCCAGTCACCACTTGACACACTGAAAGCATCACAAGAACGCTTTTTTACAATTCCCTGCAACTCCATTACATTGATTTATGTTGCATAGTAAAATATAACAATGCTCTGATGTTTTGAGCTTTCTAGAAATAAAAAAATACATATACACGTACACTTTCTCATGCACAGTTTAGGAGTTGTATAGACCATGCAGTGGCATGTGCCTCAGCATGCATTTTTCATTTATCTATTGGGAATCTCAAACCACATCTGTTTTTTGTGACTTTATTTTGATTTTCTGTCCTGAGTCCATCGTTATTGTGGCTAAATTGAGCAATTACCATAACCAATCAAACAACACACTTATAACATTTTATGCTGCATTTAATTTTCAAGCAGGTGCTTTGCATTAGCGTCCTATCAGATTACGAGCTGTGTGAAGTTACCCGCACCTGGAGACAAACACATATTTTTCTTTTGATACGCAAAAAAAAAGAAGAAAAAAAAACTGGAGAGAGAAAACATGGCCGATTTGGCCAATATCTCTCTCTCCTTACTTTTCCCTGACTAACTCCTCATATTCCTCTTTGTCCTACTTTCTTCTCTATTGAAATGAGATTTATAAAGCCTGGGTGGGAGCCAGGATAACATGAGAAGGTGGGGGTTAGTACACCTTGTATTGGCACTTCTTTTTTTCTCTCTCGGGACACATTCCACTGTGGCCACGGCTGTGTAACAATGAGCCAATACATCGCTTCTGGCACACCAGTCATTCATTAAGTATCACTGGTTTGTGAAGACCACATAGCACCCTCAGGGACCTCGAGGCTTGGACACAAGCTAAATCCACAGGAAGAAAACAAAGCCGCTGTGAGGTTGTCTAATGTGGACATACAACTAAACTAAATGTCAGGTAAATATAAATACAAGAAATATCAATAGTCAATATCGCAAGCTAACCTGTCATTTGTTATACTGTACCTTGCATCATTAAGCTCTCCTTCAGAGAGTCAAAGGGTTATAATAAGCAAGGAACATGTAGTACTGTTTGTGTCAATATATTTTTGACCTACAGTATATTTTTAATACATATATCATGTCTATGCTACTTTGAAAATTCCACAAAAGCGAAAAGGTAATGCCTTTTCAGAGCATACAGTATGTTATATATAACAGGTATTATTGGTGTCACCATTAGGTGGGTAACCAACCATTATTTCCATGCCAAGATGTCATCACCAAAATTCCTCACCTTTATTAATAGAACTGTCCCACAGTCAGTTTCTGTCATTGTTACAGTGTTGCCGTATTCCTAAACCTGCAATCAATCAGCCGTCACTGCCGAGAATTCTTCAAATAGTAGAATTGAAATATGTATGTAGAGTGTAACTGCATAACTGTGCTATACTCAAAGTAAAGACTGCACATCACCTATAAGTAGCATAAGGTAGCATAAGGTGAGATGGTTTATTAGGCAAAACTCACAGATCGTCAAAAATACACCCACACACACACCCACAGATAGTCAAAAATTAGGAGAAACAGTATGATAGCATCACACTGAGATTCATTCCATAGATCTCATACTTGTGTACCATTGAATGTATCATTGAATAACACATTCAGAGGTCATCTTAGACCCCTTTCTTGAAGACTGAAAGGAGTTATGCATAAGTGTGCTTCGTCTTACACATGAATACACTTCAGCTAATACATTCTTTTTGCAACCACAGTACCTGCTCTCTCATGGCCTATTATGTTGTACACAGCAATCTCCATCTGCAGTACAGCGAAGAAAATGAATGTAAACAACCTTCAAGCGGAGAAAGACTGAATGAAAAACAGAGACACAGAGGGAGAGACAGATGAATGCTTGCCAAGTGTTACATTATCAGCACGGGCATTTTGTTTCTTTGTGAGCTTGGCAGCAAGAGCTTTTTAGTTCTCGCTCCAAAACCGAAATATCCACATACTCTTTTTATTTTGTGCTATTCCGCTTTAGTCTTTATTTGTTTTTTCATATCATCAGGTACGGCCTCTGTCTGGTGTTCCCCCAACAGCTGGTCCAAAGCCATGATGATTTTATAGTGTGCCTGGAGCAGAAAGCGCGGGGGTATAAGACAGGCGCAGCGCCCTCCCCTCAGTGATTCAATGAAGATAAAACGGCTTTTCAGAGCCCCTCGTAAAACTCAGTTACAATATGCACAGTGGAACTGACTCGATTATGACACGTCTCCACACATGAAGGATTTCAAACAATTTCCTGTCATCTGTCATAGATATTTTACTGAACACGGAGACAGATAGGCAGACATATAGAGAGACAGATAGATAGATAGTAGATAGATAGATAGATAGATAGATTAGATAGATAGATAGATGATAGATAGATAGATAGACAGAAAGACTTTTTCTCAGTACTTGGGAACCATATGATTTGCTCATAAATATGAAAATGGATGAGTGAATTGAGTAAAAATGCATTTGCCTTTTAGCTATGGGCCAGTGGGTGTGGCTCTTCTCTCCCATGGATAGTGATCAGGTGGATTAAACTGCGCTCAGCCACACTTGTCTACTGGGATTTTCTTTGGCTACGCGTTAGAACAGCCCAGGCCAAAATCCAATTCACTATTTTGACAGTAGAGCCAGAAAAAACAAAAGACAAAAAAGAAAAAAAAAGCTTTTTGCCTTTTGCAAAAAAAGAAATGAAGATTCAGTGGAGGAAAACAGTAGTCCCTCAGCCTCCGCCTTACTCAATCCATATGTGGGCCCAAACACAGGAAATACCCACAATTCTCTGTAATCAAGCAAGAGGCCTATCCATCAGTAAGTGCCTTGTGGAACTAATTGGATACCATTTAGACAGGCCGACATGAATGCCCAATGCACACAAGAAATACGTTTTCAGATATGAGTTGCATGAAGCCAATGCCATAATAGTATCTAAAATCAAGTACTGCCATGCACAAAGATGACTATCTGGACAGAAACTTAATTGGAATTTGGAGATATCCTTTATTGCTCTCTCCTACCAAACAGATAAAGACTGTACGCTAATCTCTGTTCCTAATCCCACCCAGTGAGACACAAATTAGCAATGTTAAAAATGCAATTTGTCATAAATTCATCATCTCTGGGTCAAAATGGATCAATGACCATTTCCAAGCTAATGGGCAATGGCAGCCAATCTCACCAGACATCTCATTATTTCCTTGGATGGGGAGGTCCACAACCAGGGTGCTAAAATTGTTAATTTGATTAAAGACAGATGCTTATCTGGTAATTTGGTAAAAAGCATTGTTCGTTCGGTCCATCAACACACAATGCTGTCAGACTACAAGAAATGGCATTGCCTGACCTTAGTCCTTTGTTCTAGTGTGCACATAAATACAAGGAAGATTTATTCTCGTTCTAGAGTAACTTCTAGTTCATTGCCTCCCTAAAATAATTTGTGCATTAAACAATGGTATAAATAAGGCACATTGGACAGCTGATGTGTGGATGGCTGGCTTGTTTGTTTGTTTGCCGGTTGCTGGTTGTGGTAAAGCAGGGATAATGTGACGGGGAGGCCAGCAGACTGTTTGAGAGGGGAAGGCATAGGGACTGACAGCTGCGGGGAGTAGTCCCACACTCTCAGCATATGCCATTGATTTAAGAAGTGCTCCAGTCAAGAGCCTGAGACGGCCAGAATGTGTCGCTCGTTTTCTCCCGCTCTCTCTCTCTCTCTCTCTCTCTATTCTCTCTCTCTCTCTCTAACACACACACACACAAACACACATACACTCACACACACACACACACACAAACATGCGCACACACACACAAACACACACACATACACACTCACAGACACACATAGACTCACACACACACACACAAACATGCACACATACACACACACACATACACACAAACACACACACACACACAAACACCCTCACATACACACACACACACACACAGACACTCACACATACTTCTCTCTCCTCCTTACAATTGTCGTTTCTCCAACTTTTCCATTTTCTCTCACTAACTTGTAACGTCTTTCTCTCTCTCCCTCACCCCTACCCTATCATACCTGCATTCCACACACTCACACGCACTCCACATTTTCCCAACCACTTTCTCCATCTCTCCCTTTCTCTCTCTCTATTTCACTCTTTTTCACACACAGACACACACACACCACACACATACGCACACACACACACACACACACACACACACACACACACACACACTCCCACTGCTGGAGCCCCAGAAAGTGAATACGAGCAGAAAGGCTGGAGTTAGACTGTTGATTTGTATCTCGCTCATCCTCCATAAGCCTCCCCTCTTCCCTCATCCCTGCCTCCCACAGACCCCCACACCCACACGGCGGTCCATGCGACCCAGCAGGCCCTCTCTGACACCATCTGGTTATCCACTTCTAATGGCAGGGGATGCTGCTGCTGCTCCTGCTGCTGTACCTGATGCTACATACTGGGCCACAGTGACAGAGCAATACCACAAATTAGACTGCAAGTGGACATATTTTGTTATATGGCCTATAGGTATACGGCCCACATATGGATATGCTTAATATCAAACGCAAGGAAGAAAGGAAAGAAGAGAGAGAGAAAGAAAGAAAGAAAGAAAGAAAGAAAGAAAGAAAGAAAGGAGGAAAAAAAGAAAGAAAGACAATTACATCAATAAATAAAACCAATGGACAAAGAATGCATTCATCGCGCAGACCACTGGGCTAAATGTGATCAGTGAAAGAAAGAGACTAAGAAAGAAAGAAAGAAAGAAAGAAAGAAAGAAGAAAGAAAGAAGACAATCATACCAATAAACAAACCAATGAACAAAGAATATATTCATCATGCAGACCACTAGGCTAGCCAGGAGCCGGGACCAAATTCAGGTACTGTTATTGTGGTGTGTGTGACCTTGAAAATCAGTGTAATAGTAGGCCCTTACTGTCCACCTCCTCTCCACCTCAGTTTTTCCCCCAAAACCCACGCAATCAATGCATACTCTCATTGCAGAAGAAATGCCTGGCAAAACAGTCATACACTGACTGCAACTGGACCATAAACATGCTAAATTGCAGATGATGATTACGTCATTCTTTTCTTTCCCCCTTTTTCCCCTCAAGAGCTACATCCACAATGCTTTTAGATGAGGTTTTATAGATATAGTCAGATCCCTGAAAATTCCATCCAAGATGAAAAAAATGGGAATAAATGAAGAAGGAACTGTTTACATTGAAAGTTCAATTTCATATAAATGGTGTACCTTTGTGTGTGTTTTAGAATATATTTTATGAAGCACAGATGCTCACTCTACTGATTGAATAGAAAAAAGGGAACACAAATATGATGTCAAACAAATTGAAATGGTGCGTCACAGACATCCAAGGATATATATTTACTTAGAGTAATCAGCACTGCGTACAGTTTGGTTCATTTCCACCACGTCCGCTGATTGGGGTTAGGTATTTATGATATATTCTGCTCTTACCATAATTTCAAATTATGACTCAACATCTCAGCAAAGAAATATTAAAGCACCAATTAACAGAAACATAAAAAACAACTCCAGGTCACTTGGTCCTATTCCAACAGCCAGTGGGCATCCCAGAGGGCTGCACATGTATGTGTGTGCGTGTGTGTGTGTGTGTGTGCGCGTGTGTGCCCGTGTAGGGTTGGTGGGTGACGGCGTGGCAAGGCGATTGATGGAGACGTCTGCATGAGCTGATGATGTCTTAAAAGAAGCCCGATGAGACCTGGATGGCAAGAGGAGGTGGTGTGAGAGTGGTGGTGAAGGTGGAGATGTTGGTGATGGTGGGGGCTGGTGCCGGAGGGTGGGGGCGTATGCGTGTGGGGGGCTGAAATCCTATTAGAGGTTTGAGTTGAGCTCTCAGCAAGTGCCCATCAGGACTGTGTGTCTGCAGGCTGAAGACAAGGCTGAGGACTAATGGCTGTCTCTCTTCCTTTCTGTCTCTCTCTCTCTGTCTTTCTTCCTCTCACCGCCACCCCTCCTCTCTCTTGCTTCCTGATTCATCTCTCTCACTTTCTCTCTCTCTTCCTTGGCTGCCTCTTTTTTTCCTCATCCCTCTATCTCTCTTTCTGTCTTACTTGAGTCTCATCCCACCCTTCTCTCCTCTCTCCCTCCCTCTCTCTCTTTCTCTCTCTCTCTCTTCCAGACTGATTGATTTCTCTGGATCAATAGCGCTCACTGTGTGCCCTTAAATTTCCCCTTCAGCATTGCCAGGTTATAAATCAGACCCACTGGTCCACCGCACCGGAAGGAGGCCACTCTGAGACGTCTTTAAGTGAGACTCAGGCCGTGGGGAGAGACAACAGGAGTTTGATTCCTGATCCACTCTTCCCCAGAGGTCCCACAAAGGCATCAAACTTTAAACAGTTTCCTCAAGAGACTGTTGTAAAATAACAATAATAAGAAGCAACTTATCGCTAGCCCTATGTGTATGCCAGTTAACAGATGATTGTAGCTATTAACTAAAAAGTTGATGATTGTAGCCTAGCTGTTATCTAACAAACGGCAACAACCTCTAAAACATATATCTCAGTTAACAAGATCATGATGACAAAATTTTTTGTTTTTTTTTATCTTGGTTAAATCGACATGAAGGGTTAGTTAATAGTGATGCTATTCACTATAGAATACGCTGTTCTTGACATCCAACTGGCACGTTTGCTAAGTTGCCATGGCCAGCTTATATGTCATACAGAGATAACATTTACATGCCTTTTATTGAGAAGCAGGGGTGTTAATATGACAATTTCTTCAAGGTTTACTGTGCCCTTTGATTCTTTCATGTACCTTGAGTTTCACATTTGATAACCCTGTTTGAAAATGTTGAAATGTTTCTCAAACAAAAAAGAAGAAAAAAATAGTGTAATGTCGAGTGTGTGCTTTTCCTTCCCAGTTTGTTTTTTCACCCTTTCCAATAAGCCTCATTTGATGAAAGCTCTAACCTATGAAGTGTTATCTATGTCCACAATCCTCACTTGCATGTGTTTCCACAGCCAGACGCAGGGAAATTTTGCAAGGAAATATTACTGCAGACACACCCCCCTATGCCGCACCACTGTCTCTGGACTTGTTGCAAGCAGTAAGCTTGTTCTCCAGCCAAAGGAGGAGGGAGGCCCCTGGAGCTGGACATGGATGTGGGCTGAGAATAATAGCCCCCCAAGCAGCCATACCTCTGCACACAAACACGAGCGTCCAGAGGCCCGCACGAACGCTCATGAAGACAGAGATGTTTTTAAGCTGTAATTTACATGGCCGCATCAGCGCAAGGGCTGCTTTCGGCCTTTAACCGCTTGTCTGTTTCTCCTTCTGTCTCGTTTCTTTTTTTCTGTCACTATCTCTCTCTCCCTTCCTTGTCTTTTTTTTTCAGATCTTACAATAACGGATGCGAGAGATCACCATAAAAGTTTGCCCTAAGGATCTCGGCGAGAGTTTGTCACGAAGGCACGGCAGGAGTCGGTCCCAACAGAGGTCAACTCAACAGTGATTACAAATAGCGCTCCACCATCTCGCTGACATCAAAGGTGGTATGGGAAAGGTTATTCCCCCACAGAGGGGGGTAAATGATATATGGCCTAATAGTGAATGGAGTTGGGGGAGAGCAATATGAAGCTCAGTTAGGGTCACTATAACCGGTACACACACGGGAGTGGAGGCTCTTTGCCAATGATTCACATAGCTGTTTCTTTCAATGTCCATTTCACTGTGCACTTTAACAAACATATATATATAATTAATGAACTGGTTAATCTATTTATTCTTATCCAATTCAGGTGATATGTTTTTTTTCTTAGTTTAACTCTTCTTTTACTCCGCATTTATTTTTTGGCTCATTAAAGTTTGACAGTTTCCTCAATGTGACTTTATAATAATCAGGTCTGAAAGGAGTTTTGTCATGCACAGACTATAAATCAGCCACGTTAAATCTTATTAACGTCCCAAAAACAAAAACGCAGCACAGTGATATTGCAGGCCGTCGAGCGATTTCACAGTGGCTTAAATCTTGTCAGTTTGATTTCTTATATCTAAATTACCCTTAACGTAAATGAAGCATTTCCCAAACCTCATCAAATATTTATGTTTCTATCAATTTCCTTCCTTGGGAGAGCTGAACTGTTGACTGGGGAGAAACTATGCATAGACAAACAGTGGTCTGCACACTGTCGAGTTAAGAGCATATGACTCCATTTTTTCCTCCAGAAACGGGATTTATTATCCCAGGTCGGAGACGTTTCTACAGGAAGTTAGGGGGTTTTCCCAGCAGATATAATAACACTGATTTATGCCAACCACAGTGAGGCATTTTTAATTTTATGTCTGTGCTCTTTTCTCGCCTTCTCTCCACCTGATACACTCACACAAGCAATCTATTATGCCTCTAATTAAGATCAAAAATACATAAGATAAAGTCGGAAGTTTTCTTTCTCTCTCCCCCTCTCTCTCCTAAAGACAATGGCCTCCCTATTACATGTGTGGATAATCCCCCCAAGAAGCCAGCGTGTTTTGGCAAATTGCTGCAGGTTCGTCTTATTAGGCATCTCCTTTCATTTCCCGGGTTTCCGTTGGCCCCCCACAACCCAGCCCTCCACACACACAGTCACCCCCATACCCCCACACCCCATCCCATCCCATCACAGAGGCGGTCTTATCGGGCCGCTGGCTGACTCGCTGTGGCTCGGCATCGTTGCTAAGATTTCAGGTGCTGGGGACCGGGGGCTCCCAGGAAACAGGTGCTCCTTCTGTTTGTGGGCAGCAGAGGTCCCGCCGAGAAACCCTGGGAAAGGCCAGCCGCTGCCATAGTTCTACATCAATGGGCAGCTAACAGTCGAGCCATTGATTTCATGAGTCCAACTAAATTGGCATACTTAAGTAGAGACTATAAGTAGTTGTAGCAAAGAGAGAGTTGGGGTGGGGTGGGGGCGGGGGTGGGGGGTTAGTGGTGGAGGGTTAAGGGGGAGAAAGTCTCCCATCAGCAGTTTTAGGAAGTGTCTGTTACTCTTAATGACGTGCCGGGGCCTGAGTGAAAGCATTGGAGATAATCTGCTTCCTCTGGGCTTAATCAGGGCTCAGGCCACTCAGACTTGCATTTTAAATTTGAATTCCCAAGACGTCTATCTCTCCACAGCGTAATCAAAAGCCACTGTGAAAGATATGTGTACTGTATGTCCAGGCAATATTATTGAGTTTAATTACACATACCATCTCTGCCACAACAAGACAGCACAGCTTCAGAATCATATTTCAAAAGCATGAACCCCTCCATCTATAGAACTGTTTGTTGGTAGCTGTCCAATGACAAAAACTTAACATCAGTTTCATGCTTGTCTTTGCATGACCTCTGATCTCTTGTCATTTTAGCCTAAAAGGAACAATATGAGCAATCATGTCATAACCATGCATATCTATTCTGCATAATTATTTTGATAGGCTAATTACTGATGCTGAGGTAAGGTTCACTGATGCAATGCATTCCGATTTCTCTTTGCATGCCCCATCTGCTGTTATCTAATATCCGTCTCCATCAATCAGCGCCATCCAGAGAAGTCACGATGTGGCCCATCAGTCCCATCAATACACCTGATGGCCAAACAGGAGCTCATATAAGCTCTTCTGCAGCTTTGACTGCTCTACCAGGGCCTGAGGTGATCTCCCCTTTCTCTCCCTCTCTGTGCCGAGACTTTGACAGGACAGCCCTGGCTCTCTGGGTACTTCAGGCCGGCACGCCACGTCCAACATCAAAAGGGAAGATTCTGTCACCCCGGGCGAACTCTGTCAGCCAGTGCTGTGATCAATGGAACAGGTGTGAAGGAGACCATCAGGGCCCACTAGACCTCCAGACCCTCTACTCCTTTATTCGGGCAGGGGGAATGGGTGGGGGTGATGAGGCATCCCCTCAAAAGATGTTTGTTGTGGTTGATGTGAAGCGGCATGGTTCACTGAGATGTTGGTATGGTATTGTGCAGCATTCTGTGAGAAAGTTTCAGTAAGACACAGAAAGAAACCTGGCTCTTTCATCTTCTTTCAAGATAGTCATGTAAATAAAATAGCTATCTATGTAGTAGATAATGGTTAACATGGTGGTTTAGCATGTTACAAATTGTGTATAACAATTCATTGTGCTCTCTCACATCCTGTATTATTTACATTTACTTACTATAAAAACTCTAGTTATTTTAAAATATACTAACATGTATTATACCTCTTTTCACACCACAGCAAAACAGTCCCCTATTGCAATCTGTATTATTTGTGTCTCAAATGGGTAGACAAATGATAAGATTTTAAAATCCTTTTTAGAACAATACATGACTATGGCAGAGTTTCATCTGTCTGAGTTTTCACTGAATGAAACATGCAAGTCTGCAAGATATCCATAAGGCTGCTCTGTCTGACCAAATTGAAACATAAACTTAGCATTAACCTCACTGGTTGCTTGACCCCTCAGTGTAAAAATAAGCCTGCTTGTGACATCACAGGTCCCCTGTGGCCTGAATAATGTCCCCCTCTCACACTACCTGGGAAAAATAACTCCCCCTCTCACCCCGTGACCCTCCGGATGGCTGGTAGTCAGTGGCCATCCATATCTGGAACCTTCTAACACACAGGGATCACTCGAGCCTAGAGCAAAAGCCTGCAACGTGCCGAGCTGGAATTTTAATCAGTGACATTCCCTTCCTCTGTCCCCTTCTCCTCTACCCCGACACAAATGTGCTCGGCCCTTTTCAAAACAAAGACGTCAGGCTCCGAGCTGTCACTCCGTTTTTGGGCCGGTAATGAACCACTTTTTAAAAAGAGGCCCGAGATGTCTGCGCCCGAGAGTTCACAGCCCATTCATAACGTCGAAGAAAACCATCATGGTGTCAGCCAACAGAAAAGGAAAGAGGGATGGAGAGAGGGGGGGGGGGCGACGGAGGGCTGAACGGCCGACCCACCAACTGACCAGCGAGCAAACAAACCAGCCAGCGAGCATTCGGAGAACAAAGCAGTTTGCAAATGTCATTAAAATCCCACTTCCCTCCCCTCTCCACTCCAATCTGTGCCCAAGTGATAATATATTGATGAGGATTGTCATTAAAGGTCTCTGGTCGCCTCCTGGCGGATTCATTTGCCCTGACCCGGAGCGGAGTATTTTCTTAACACGAGCAGCAGGCAGCTTTGATGTTATCTGCTTATCCAAACAGCCCGAGTGGCGTTCCCCTCCTCCTTGCACAACCCCCTCCCACCGCCTACCACCCCCCCCCGCCCCGCCAGCTCCCCCCCCCTCGTGCGGCGCAGGCCAAGGGCCCACTTCGGAGCTGCAGGCCGAGGGGCCATATTAATCATGGTGAAGTCTGCGAGAGCGCGCCCATAAATTGTGAGCCGGGGTCCTTAACGGCGAGAGTCCCCGGGCGCCCCGTCCTCATTTATCAACACGCTCATACTCCGGATGAGAGGTAAATAAAACTGGGGGGAATAGGAAGGTGGGGGCTAACGTGGTGTGTGAGTGTGTGTGTGTGTGTGTGGGGGGGGATTATGGAGGTATGGAGTTAGACAAGGAGGGGGTGGGGTGGAGAGGGGGGGCTGGGGTGAGTTTTGTGATGTTGAGCATATCAGGGAGGACATAATGACTTTATTCTGTGAGCAATGAGGGTGCACGGTTCTGACCCCCCACACCAACACACACATACACACACACACACACACACTCACACACTCTGATCACTGCTACTCCCACCCCCTAAAGCCCTCTCTGGCCTTAGCCCCTTAGGCGAAATAAATAGCTGCCAAAGCTGCCTAATGTTTCCCTCAAGCGGAGAGGGAGAAAAATGCACAGGGGTTCTCTCTCTCTCTCTCTCTCTCTCTCTCTGTCTCTCTTTCTCCCTGTCTCTCTCTCTCTCTCTCTCTCTGCGGGACTGCAGGAAGGGAGTGTGTCTCTAGGCCTACTGCGCTGGGGCTTTGTTTGCTGGCTTCCCACACCTTAATATGTTGGACACATGGCATGACTGCTGCGCTGTGACTGAGCGGGGAATGCTAAGGCTTCTACCTCCACCGTAAATTCCCAGGGATATTCCATTCCAGCCAAGATTCTCAAAACGACAAGAGAAAAAAAAAAAAAAAAAAGAAAGTCATGTCGATATTTTGTGCTCTCTAAAATTCAACTCAGGTGTGTAAAAAAGGGAATTAATGTCACCTTATAGAGGATTAGGTCTATTACTGCCACAGTTGTTCATCATATCATTGGCATTTATCATGGAGCAGTTTTTCACTGCTGCGTTTGGTGATAGCTGAAAAAGTCACCCTGCCTAACGTCATGGCTAATGTAACATCTGAAAAGAGACACTGATGACCTTCTGTATGGCTCCCTGGGGGCCAGAACAGAAGGTGGTCTGAGACAATGGCCAGCCCTTTGGCCTCTAGCATATTGTAGTACCACTGACCCCTACATCCGTTGCCTCTTCATTGCCGATGCTCTCTCTCTCTCTCTCTCTCTCTCTCTCTCTCTCTCTCTCTCTCTCTCTCTCTTCTCTTTCTCATCTGCTCTGGATGCCGGGAGGCCCTCCTGTCACCCCGCCCTACACACACACACACACACACACACACCCTGCTGGAGGATGAGCAGTCAGATGAATGGAGTAGGTGGAAGAGGGGTGAGGAGGAGGAGGAGGAGGAAGCAGAGGGGTGAGGAGGATAGAGACCTGAAAGCCTCAGGCACAGGAGAGTCTCAGTTCACTGGATACAGGAGAGAGAGAGAGAGAGAGAGAGAGAGAGAGAGAGAGAGACTGAGAGAGAGAAAGAGCAGGTAAGCTCTCAGGGGCTAACAACAGGCCCTGGATCACAAAATGGCCGCCGATGGGTGCCCCATTAGCCATTAGCGTCGCGCCAGACAAACGACTGTCCCCAGGCTCGAGCACTGGATTACATTTGAAGTCAAAGATCAGATGAGGCTTAAGGGCTTCTCTGTGTGCCCTTGGTGATTGAGAATTTAATTAGATGTAATTCTGCGCTGGGTCTGTCAGTCTGCTTCTGATGGTTTCAGGCAGGTAAGGCAGGTAATTCAGATATCGGAACATCAATGAAGCATCAGATTAGATGATAAAGCTGGGCGACAGTTGACAGAAAGAATTGATATATTAATTAATATAATTAACAATATTATTATTAATATTATTAATATGATTATTAATATGATGAACATCAACACAATGTTGTTGAGAGGTTTGCTTGAGTTATAACAAAATTGTTATAACAAAACTAAATGTTATAACAAAATTTGATTAAATATGTTTTTAAAACCTTCACTCAAAAAAATTGTTCTCAGTGGTGAATTATATTGTTTTTGTACTGAATGTCTGTGCAGAGAGCTTATATTTTTGCCATATTACTGCAGGAAACCACATAGTAAACTCTATCACCAGTGTCTAATCCCCAGTCGTACCAAACACCATTACCATGGTCGTGAACTGTAATGACCACTCTAAAACACCGAAGGCTGCATGCTGGTTCCCCGTTGTGCAATCAGGTGGAGGGAGAAGAACAACATTGTCAGGACTGTGTGGGAAACTGAGAGAGTAAAACGAGGTGTGTTTGCGCAGTGGGTACCTGCAACCAGGGTCCACCCTGCTGAGTAGCCCAGAGGGGGCTGTAAGTCCGTCATCAGGGGACCTGGCAGGCCTGTCCTCGCACTGGCAACCCTACAAAGCCTGCCCGGAGACAGATGACAAGAGCACAAAGAAAACACAGGTGGCTGAAGACCACCTGGAGAAAAAAACAGAGAGGGAGAAAGAGAGAGGAAGAGAAAGAGAGAGAGTTAGAAACTGCCACCACCTATAACCATGTAATAACCAGAGGCGTGGGTTTGAAAAAGAGAGAGAATGAGAAAGAAAGTAAGAGAGAGAGAGAAAATGTCTGAGGGAAAGAAATAAAGAGAGGGAGGGAGTGATGTGAGCGAGAGAGAGAAAGACATAGGCACACCACTCCCTTGAACTCCCCATAGCATAGCTCCAGACTAAAGCACATTGTTCCCCGAACACCTCAGTGTTACTGAGTTTTCACACTCTTCAAACACGCCCTTCATTGTGCGTGTCCAACGACAGAGCAGCACAGAAAGCTGTGTACTTGTGTGTGTGTGTGTGTGTGTGTGTGTGTGTGTCAGTGTAATATCCACCAACAATGACATAAAACTGCAGATGAGTGCTCTAAACCTTGGGCATAAAAAGGTCAGACTTACCAGTGCACTGACCCCTGGCTGCGTTTTCAGTGGCAGTCTATGTTTTATCCACATCAGAATTCATTAAACGCTCCATGCCTGCACATTTCACAGCTGAAGATAATATTTCACAATAAAGTTTCGAATCGAAGCTCTTTCCCTTATTTCTTAGATCAATATTGTTTAATAATTAACTGAGTCGTCATGCTCCCAAAATCAATGACACGCCTCCCCCCGCTTTTCTCCACGCAGTCTCACTGTGATCAAGATTAACTTGCACACCCGGACACATGTTTATATCTACCTTTGAACTAGGAAGCCGTGCCCAAACGCACTGACCCCATCCATTTCGCTTATAAATCCCACTGAACGGCGGCGGCGACAGCACAATCCCGAGATCAAATTTTTCTATGTGATGGGGAATTTTCGGGGGCTGATAGATCTTTACAGCAAAGATGGGCCTTCGGTCTCGCCGGGTCCTGGAAAGGGGAGACTTTTCTGCTGGCTCACCAGCCTATCGGGTTTTCCATGTGCGCGCTTACAGAAACAGTAGTTAGACTTTAAAGGGATGGAGAGTGGGGAGAGTTATTCTGATTGAAGAAACAGCCCGTGTGCATTGAAGGCCTCCTCAGCATTGGAACTTAGAGCCTGGCCTCGACATCTTCTATTGTCTGTGAGTTTCTGTGTCTTTTTTTTTTTTTTTGGCTCTTTTTTAACGTGACTGTAACACCAAATATGGTCGAGGGGCCTGCTGCTTCACGTCACATACGGAGAAACTCTTCAGAGCAGATTAAGAGTTTTACTCAGTCTTTACAGAGGGACCAAAGCTGTTAAAAATGTCCATTATTGCGTCTCGAGCTGCTTGACAATGCAGACTTGATAAGACACTCAGGTGTTTTTCCATGAAATCAACACCCAGTGACTGATTGGTTATGATTCCCCCTTGTGTCTCAGTGAAGTTTACAATGCTGAGGAGATGGAGTGCTGGGGCGGGAGAGGAACCAGGGGGGCCTCCCTGTGCCTCTTCTCTCCCCGTGATGGGTTTCACCTTTTGTGGCCGGAGCAGGCATAAATCTACCCCCATCCAATGAAGGCTGTCCACAAGTGACTCTCAGCAGTGGTCATAAAAGTGAAACAGACAGTCTTAATTGGCGTTCCAGACTCGAGGAAACGGGACTAAAATATTTGCATAATTTCGCGGAAGACGAGGGGGGAAATTGCTAAAACATGTGAACCCAGGCGCGGCTGCAACCCAACACCGCCTCGGGGTCCTGGCTCTTGGGTGCCACCCAGTGATGGCTGTGCCAGGAGGGAGTAGCAGGGGCCAGAGCTGGAGACAGAAAGAAAGAGAGAGAGAGAGGGACAGAAAGAGGGAGAGAGGGGGGGACAGATAGAGAGAGACACTGAAAGAGAGTCAAAGAAAGAGAGTGGAGTGGTAGAAAGGAGGAGAGAAAGAGAAAAAAGAAAGAGGAACAGAAAAGGAAAGAGTAGAAAGTGGCAGGGGGAGAGAGAGAGGCAAAGAAAGGGAGCAATAGAGGGGAAAAAAGAAGGGAAAGAGAGAGGGAGAGAGAGAGGGAATGAGGGATAAAAAAGGAAAGAGTGGAAAGTGGCAAAAAGGGCGAGAAAGAAGTGGAAAGAGGAAAAGAGAGACGCAGGGGGGCCTGAAGGGAAAAAGGTCACTGGCTGATCTTATCGCTATGCCCCTCACCTTCCCACACAATGCTGATTGAAGGGGAGCTGACAAAGTCGGGGCCAAAGTCGCACTATCAAATGTACCAAAAGGGCCCAGGCACTGAGCTGCGTCTCAGAGTTTCGCTCTTATTGAGTCCGTCTGCGTTACTGCCCTGTGTGCTCGATTGCTTTGAACACAACATTTGTGTCTAAAATTTCAGCGCAGGCCTTGTTAGTCTGGGAATGCATTTCAGCAGTGTTGGTTGTTTTCACACAAATTCCACCTCATTCATTTCACCTCTTTTCCAACACGTTGCATATTGTCAGTCGGTGCAAACTGTCAGTTCGTGGACGTCAGAAGACAAATGGCCACGCAACGAACGAAACGAGCCACAAAAAAACTCACCCCAGACCAAATATGGACAGAATCCTAATCAGTCGTATTCCAAAGCATGCAACCACCTGAGAAACAAAAAGATGGAGCGATTAAGTCGGCGTAAGCCGAGGGTCCGGTTCTCTCCCCGGCCTGAAGTCTGTCCGTCTCTCTTTTCCCACACAACGGTGAGGCGGACGTGGGAGGGAGTCACAGCTGAATAATTAAACCAGGGCAAAGACATGTGGAAAAGGCATCGAGCCTTTTTAAGAGCCCTCGGCGGAGAGCATATGAATACTGGATATAGAGCAAGGGGGAAACACAATTTACTGGGATGCCAGCTGCAGGGGGACATGGGTAGGGCTTTGTCACCTTGTAAAGCGCAAGGAGGAGAGCAAACCGTCATGATTTGTGAGGGGAATATACTGTCTTTTTGTAGCCATCAGAGGACTGAGGAGTACTGTATGGGGCAATAATTTTTGAGGGGCCCGCGTGGTAATTGGTTCCGCACAATTGATGCAATGTGATGCGTGACAGAGAAGTGAGTGAGGGAGACAACTTTTGGCCTTTTTTTTGCTTCTCTGAAGGGCTGATTTACACACCACAAACCGCCGTAATGTAGATGTTTGCAGGTTCATCGTGTGGTGTATTGTGACATTGACTATACATTAAAATACATTACAAGTGCAAAGTGTGTTTGTTGCTCTTGTTGTCATTGTTGCTGTGTTCAAAAGTCATGTCTTTTTCCAGATTAGATTAACAGAATGAGCAATATGCTCATTAACTGAAAGACTCTCATAACGAGTGGCATAAGAGAAAATTACTTCAAAACAACTCAATTAATTATGGATCATCACATGATTAAGCAATCACTCATGATGAGCATATTTCATCAGCAAATCATTATGAATTTGTGCCGATGTCTCTCTAAGGGTCTCATGGAAATTAGTCTGTGATAATTATCTGTTCTGTATCATTGCACAAACAAACCAATAAATTTGTACATAAACTATGTTGCAAGGTCAGATCAGACCCATGTTGAACATTGTAGCTGTCTACAGTTGTGGACTCACTTGTGTATGAGTTTGTAGTGTGTGTGTGTGTGTGTGTGTATGTGTGTGTGTATGTATGTATGTGTGTTTTGACACAGTTACTCACACACACACACACACACACACACACACACATACACCACTGTGACTGTGATGGCCCAGACATGAGGGAGAGCCTTGGAGCTGCTTGTGTGTCTCTGTCTGCACCAGCGCTTAGGCAAACAGCAGGCTCCCTCACTCACTCAACCACTCTCTCATCCACTCTCTCTGTCTCTCTCTCTCTCTCTTTCTGTCCCTCTATGTCAGTTTTTTCTCTGTCTTCCTCTCTTTTCTCTCTCTCCTCTCCTCAGCTTTGATGCTAGAAGCCCCAGGGAAGGCCTGAGAGAGGGTCAGGAGGTGATGTCCGTCGTGGCCCTGCCACTGTCGTCACAGAGAACAACACACACACACACGCATGCACACACAACACACACCTCTCTCTCTCTCTCTCTCTCTCTCTCTCTCACACACACACACACACACACACACACACACACACACACACACACAGAAGCCATGAGACACATATGTTAATGCACTCACATATCCACACAAACTCTCTCTCTCTCTTCCACGCACCTACATATATCTCCTCACTCATACACACACATAAACACAAACACGTGTTGTGCAACACACACACACACACACACACACATACACACACACACAGACACAGACACACCACAAAACACACATACAGTACATATGCAAAACAAGACAGAGAACATGGTTATTACTTGACCAATGCGGTCACACATACACACAAACACAGAGACACAGACACACAAACAAACAAACAAACAAACACAGACACACACACACACACAGACACACACACACACACACATAGATGCACATCTGATTGATTCACCTAGAGACAGGTGCCAGACTAATGAAGATGTATGTGTCTGATTGACCCTTAATGCTTCACGGATGACCAACCACAGGTCAGACGATTTCTTCGAAATGAATCAGCACACCCCTTTACACACACACACACAAACACACACACACACACACACACACACACACACACACACACACACACACACACACACTGACAGATCTTATTCTGGAGATGCAGTCTAGTATGAAACTTTAACAATATACTCCCCCATTCAGCCTACCACCTATACACCCTCACACACACATACAAACACACACACATATGACACACACACACACACACACACACACACACACACACACTCCTTTTACTCATCCCTTTCATTTCACACCCCTCTTCTACCACTACCAGAAGCTACTCTAATGAGGAAGTGCTGTGTTGTGGTTAAAGGTAGTCACCCACATCCTCTGGTCAGGTTACTGCTCTCACCACAAGGACAATGAGATGGAGGGTGTGTGCGTGGGGGTGGGTGGGTGTGGGGGGTGGTGGGGGGATAAAGGAGCCAATCCTGGCCTGGAGGGCTATTAAAGGGTAATCAGCCTCGGACCCAGTCACTTCCACGTGGTCCCTTTACTCCACGCCTCTTACTGACAGGATAAGTCATCGGACTGCCCTCCACAGACCACTTGTTCCTCTCTCTCTCTCTCTCTCACACACACACACACACACACACACACACACACACACATACTCATGCACATACATATGCATAGACTCTCTCTCTTTCTCTCTCTCTCTCTCTTTTATACACACACACACACACACACACTAGTCCCATCCCTTTTGAAGTCAGTATAATTAACAGGTCACCCGATACACCATCAGGCTGGAGAGGTTCTCAGTCGCATAGGCCTGTGGCTAATCCATCACTAGCCGCTAACTGGCCGCACTGTCGACAGTCACTTACATTATGATGGTTGCCCCAACACGGACCCCATGGCCCCAGAGGCCTTCAGCCCCTGAAGACACACACACACACACACACACACACACACACACACACTCCCGTGTCGGTTTCAGTTGTGCATTTGTTTGCGGCCGTCTGTTCCATTCGTCTCACCCACACCCATACACACACCCCCACACACATACACACCGGGCCTTATCCGTCTGGCCTGTCTGACCTTCTTGCCTATCTGCAGGATGACGCCTTGGCCTCAGGTGGACGTGCGTCACACACCCTGAGCGATATTGTCCTTGTTTTTAAGTTATTCATGGGACGCGTGTAAATAAGAGATGACGGCTCAACACCGGCCTGCAGCATCCCCGGACCACTCGGCAGACGGCTAATGAGAGAGTGTGGGTGAAGGTGGGGATGAACAAGGGACTAATTCAGAGTGCTGGAGATGAAGGCAAGCAGGAGTCGGGCAGACTTTTGTGGGTTTTACAGACAAAGAGAGAGAGAGAGAGAGAGAGAGAGAGAGAGAGAGAGAGAAGAAGAGAATGATATCACAAACTATCTTCCTCTCACTGGCTAATTGCAACCTCTGGGAGAGAATCTGAGGCCTTTTTGGTGGTGAAATGAATGAAAGGGAATGAAAAATTCATCAATTGGTTTGTGTTATTACTTTCGCTCCATAAAAATAGCTGATGATGAAAAATGAGGCGGCAGGCAATGGGCCAACGCGCTCAAAAATTCATGTGCGAGAAACAGAGAGAGAGAAAGAGAGTGCTTGAGGCTGTCTCCACTTCCTCTAACAGACCCCCATTCAAAGGCAATAAACAATAGAAGAAAAAGTATCGCCACAAAATCTTTTTTTTTTTTTTTTTTTTTACTTCGCTTTCTTTTTTTTCAGTTTTTGAAAAAGTAGATCAGGACTTCCCAGACCCCACATTTTTTACATGATATCCGTGAAATCTGTTTGATGCGGTCACAAAAAGTTCACTAGCCTTTGAGTTCTGAAAAACAAAAGAGAGAAAGAATATGACCCAGAGTGGGATTAATGTTTTAGTTTAGACATCTCCATCAGAGCACATGACAGCCTACCTTCTTGGGGGTCAAAGGTTATTCATGACATGTCAAAATAAGAATGATTAATCCTTAAGTAATTGTGTAGCACACTTGTTTTTGTTCCGAACACGAGGGCATCAAAACATGTTCGTGATGGAATGTGATTGAAATAATGAAATTAAGAAGCGAATGGTCGTCAAGATCAAATCTTCCCAAAAGACCTTTCAACACACTTACCCTGTAAAAGTACACTTTGAAGAAAATGTCTTCCAGAGTATTTATTTTCAAGTACAGTTAGCAAATGTGCAAAGGCACATTTCAAGAACACTTTTTTTGCCTTAAGTCACTGTTACCTTCACAAACAAACACAAACAAAAACACTTTAAGTTGAGATTGGAATTGACATTTCTGCCCACATCAGTTATCATCTATACCTAGACTAGCTCTACATCACTAGGTTACCTGCACATTTTTTTTAAAGTTCACAAGTTTGTCAAAGACGTTTTGGTATATCCAGCCAAGAGCTGCATGATTCAGTAGGATGGGAGAATGGTCAGAGTTGGGAGGGAGTGGAGTCATTTTGGGGAGGTTTTGTGGGATTGAGGGGGGTCTGTTTGATGTGAAGAAATGGAGCCAGAAGCCATTTGTGTGTTTGTGTGTGTGCTGGAGGGGGGTGACTGAGAGAGTGGATGGCGGGTGTGTGTGTGTGTGTGTGTGTGGGGGGGGGGGGGTCTAATCCATATTCACAGGTGTGTTACACCTTTGTTACCCCAGCGAAATTCACGACAGCCCTGATGACAAAAGGAGAGCTTCGTGCCCAGCCCATTGTGGCCTGGAGAACACTATGACTGCTGTGAATACCTAATCCCTGGGGAGCGCTGACAGCTTGGGCCCCTCAGCGACCTCAGGCCACACATCTTTGTATCCAGAACCTGGGCCCGGCCCACAAGGGCCACACTGCTGGGAAAAAAAAAACATCACAGGTATTTATAGCTGTGTTGCCAAAAGCATAGAGCAGAAGCCATTGTGAGAGAGAGAGAAAAAAAAATATTATCCTCATTGTCAAGCGGTGACCATCTTTGTGGCAACGTTTCCGTGATGAATGGGAGAGACTGTGTTTGACCGGAGGGGAAGAGAGGGTTTTGGCTGGGGTGATTTTTTAGAGATGAGCTGAGAGATGGCTTCTTGGCATGAAAGCTTGCCAGCACTATTCACATATAAAACCGAAGGGCTGAGGCTCTCTCACGAACACTTGGTCACACACAGATCCTCTCTCAGAGAAGCAGGTGTGTGTGGCAGTTACAACTGCAAGAGAACCTCTCAGGCCTTCCTGTTATGAAACTTAAGAAGTCGATTAGAAAAATGTTTTGGTAAAACTTTCTATGAACTGTATTTTTGAAGCATTATAAACACATTTATAAAGGCTTGTAATGCATTCATAAATGCTTATAATGCATTTATAAGGTGTTATAACTAACATCATAAGGGTTCATAACTGTTTATACATTCTCATGACTGTACTTATAAGGCATTATAATGTTATCTTATAAGCCATGCAACTTGTGTCCCAAAGCAGTTTTCTATACATTTCTTTCACAGAGGTTCTTTATCTTACCCAGTGTATACATATATAAACTGTCATTTTCTGTGTATTTGCTTACACCATACATGTTGTGAGTCTTTGGAGAAGAATTAGGCTCTTTGTATGTGACAGAGAGTAAGCTGGCTAAACCTGTGAAACTATGCAGCAACGAGGACAACACCACCATTAAGGGGATCGAGTAAATCCTTTTGTGTGAAGAGATAATAGGCAGAGGACAATGGCAATGGGTTCCTCCCTCATCTCGTAAGCTAGGCCGAGAGGCGTGTGTGTGTGTGTGTGTGTGTGTGTGCGTGTGTGTGTGTGTTCCATGTCTCCATGTCAGACTCTCGGACTCAGACTTGTGACTGCTTAATCAGGACACCGCATGACAACTCCAGAGGGGCCTTCCGTGCACAGAGAGTCAGCTCTTACCGGCAGTGCTGGTCACATCACCAAACTGCCCAGAAACAATGAGAAAGGAGAGGAGGGATGGTGGTGGTGGAGGTGGAGGTGGAGGTGGAGGATAGAAGAGACACGGAGAGGAGAGTCACATGGCCTGAGGAGATGGCTAGGGATGTTGTCTTGTCAGTCTACACCCAGGCCAGACCTCGCTACCTCATAAGCCCCCACCCACATCCACACCCACACCTCCACACACTACCTCACTTCCAACAACCAACAACTACCCCCCCACCCCCCCCCCCCCCGCCCCCCCCCACACACACACACACACACAAACACACACACACACACACACATCTCCCAACCCTCCACTTTCCTTTTGGCCCTCCTCCCTTCACTGACTTGACCTTCGCCTCAGAGTGGAGCACATCCAACCACAAAGAGGCTCCATTCTCTTTAGAGAGAAAGAGAGAGAGAGGGAGGGGGAGAGAGAGAAAGAGAGCAAGAGGAACAGAGAGAGAGGGAGATGTGGATGGAGTGTGGATTAGTGAAGAGAGATGTGTGTGTGTGGTGTGGTGTGTGTGTGTGTCTGTCTGTCTATTGGGGGTTGGGTGGGGAGGGGGGGGGGGGGTTAGCGTGTGCTCCTGCTCTCCTGTAACTCTATCACCTGCCTAAAAGAAAACTGTGTCATCTCCCCCTGCCCGGCAGGAAGTCTCCCACAGACTAGATCAGACACACACGCTAATATTCAAAGTGACCTTCAGCGCGCCACCAAACTTTCTCACAGTCCTGTGCTGCCCTCTCCACACCCAACCCCCAAACACACATACACACACACACTCACACACAATCCACATCCCCAAAACACACAGTCACAGACACACATATGCACATACACACACATGCACATACTCTGAACTCCCTATACACCCTCTCCTCTGCCACTGGGAGTTTAGCAAAGCTGTGACAAGTTGTTTTGAAACAAGATGGTCACATCTTCAAACGCCTCAGAGGATGCGCATAATGTGTGCCGTCGTCTCTCACCACTGCCAATGCAAACACTATTAACTGTAGGTGGGAGAGGCCAAATACAAGAGGAAACGCTGCAGCTGTCTAGAGGAGGAAGTCAAAGTTACTGTGAAGTGTTTTGGGCATTTCCACACTTATAAGATGTAGCCTGGTGGATCAGACTCTTTGACTTCATTTCACTTTGTGTAAAGAGTCTGACTGCTCTAAAGAGTCATATGTTTACTTCCTGGTGGGTAGATGCTTTTTGAGAACTTTAAAACTATTGGTTCTGCCGTCTTGGTGACTGGACACACAATAAATTAGCTGACATTTGATAAACAAAATAGCTCAGAACACGAGCAAGCAAAGGATTACTTCATTATTTTGTATAACTGGTAAACTCTACAGCTGAATAGAGACAAATCCTCATCTAGTTGTTTACGTTGGAAAAACATGACATTTTTATCAGTGAAACAACCTGTGACCTTTACATGGAAATGCCCTTTCAAACTGTTTCAGTGATTTGTTTGTTTTGTTTGAAAATCTGTATCAAGAGTTAAGCACTCACATGTTAGTTATACCCTGTGGATGAAGAAAGAATGAACACACACACAGTGAGAGAGAGAGAGAGAGAGAGAGAGAGAAAGAGAGAGTTCTAGAATGTATTTGTAAAACCTCAAAGCCTGCAACCCTGGGTCTCAGCAGGGACACAAGGCAGAAGTTTGTGCTTTTGGTTTAATCTACAAAGGAACCCTAAGAGAGCGCCAGTGTTGGCTTTGGACCTGCAGTTCCTTCCTGTTCATGGAAATTTCTTCATCGAAATATGTTTTGGTCCACAAAAAGTCAGAGAGGGCCTGGGTGGGATCGCGCTCTCGCACACAGCCCCAATGTTCAGGGAAATGTGTTCCGCCTGAATAAAGGAGACTGCAAACACATCAAGAATGTCAAGAATTTAATTAAGTAGGGGATAATGTCGAGCGAACTTTTTGGCACTCAAGACAAAACATACTCAGGTATGAAAATGCACACACACACACACGGGTATGCACACACATACACACACACACACACTCACACACACACGCATACACACAGCCAACAAATATGCACAGGTAGGGATAGAGGTTAGCATTTTAAGCAATGTTTATCATTTCATCATTAACAATATCCAAGACATAAATAAGTACATTTAAATCCTGGACACTGATGTAAGAGAGAGCCAGTTACCCAGAGGCACTGAGAGGGAAATGGAGTTTTCCAGTAGAACACTCTTGACCTCTGCTGGCTGATTGGTGAACTCAAAGTCTCTCTTTGGGGAACTGGTTAGACGGCATTAGACCTACAGTAAACTGACCATGGACTTTAGAGACAACCTGCAATGTAAATGCAAAAAAATGTCATGTGTTGGCTGTGATTCATTGTGTTATACTATATATATACACACACATGCACCGCACCACATTATTTCAATTAATTGTTGACATAGTTTTTACAAATGTCTTCGAACCAATGACTTCTTTTTTAGTATTTTTAAAATCTTTTTTTTGTTAGAGTTTATTTTCTCCAGTCAATGAGGTGTTAACATGTCATTACATTACGACAAAGCCACTGACCCTTTTTCACAATATCCATTCACAACCACTAGGTGGTGCTGTTCAGTCTCATCTACCAGGCCCCCTCTTTATGAATGGATTCATCTCACAATAATTATTGTGTCTGGGAGTAATAAGAAAAATATGACACCATTCAGAACAGAGCATGGTATGTCCTATAACTGCAAATAAGAGTGTGTTTTGTCAGTAACACCGACTACAACATTTCACAGTTACTGTAAAACAATGAAGCAATTTACAACAAAAGGTGAAAAAGTCACAAAGTATCACAGTAATAGACGGTCATATTGCAATTAAGGGTGAGTTTCTCGAAAATCTCTGAATGAATCGTTTCCCATTGAGAGCCCCGGCAGAGTGGGGAAAATAATGTGAGAGTTGATTGTCTTCTGTCCGCCAAAGTGCTTCATCTCAGCGGCGGCGGCGGCCCCAGGAGGCTAATTCAGCGTTCTGGGAAAGCGAACTTCTCGACAGCTGCGCTCCAGCAGAAATGTGATGAAAAGTTCCCTTCTTCAGACTACAGAAGGTTTAATTATCATTGTTCTGCCAAGCATTCCAAAATCAACTTTCAGACTCGTAAGTAGTAGAGAAACCGAAAAAAGACTGAGTTTATTAACGGATCTGTTATATTATGATAAAGCCTTTTATTCGGGGTGCTTCCCTGGCACTGTGGATGACATAAAAGGATTTCACTGTTTAGTCTAAAAGAAGGACTGACTAAGATGCTATCTGAATGTTAAATGTAGCCCACTAATGGGAAGATCAGCCCTGACAGTAAGGAAAAAGGAAGACCAGGCATGGTTTAGACAAGAAAGAAAAGGTTTTGACATGTGGATGTGACAGCCATATGCATTAGACATTAGCAAAAAAAAAGTAATTGAAAACCGTAAAGTGATGGATATTGTACATAGATAGATAGATAGATAGATAGATAGATAGATAGATACATAAATAGATAGGCATGCATGCATGAATGGAAGAAAACATATGCAACACAACAGAACAGCAAAATGTGTGTGTGTGGCTGTGTGTATCACAGTGCGAGAGAGAGAGAGAGAGAGAGAGAGAGGGAGGGAGAGAGAGACTGAGAGAGAGATCTCCAGGGACTAGAGGACCTTTTCCTCATTACACCTGGACTCATTTGGTTTAATGAGTGTAATGAGGCAGAGTTAATACCATTGAACTTCAACTAATCCTCATTCATAATGGCAGAACCGTCTAAATGAAGGCGAGGAGTCATTACATTGTCTCTCGGTAACACGCACATTCTCCCAAGGAAGAGGATTAACACACGATTGCCAAAGGACAATACCTACCTTTTTAAACTGCCATGTCAGTTGAAAGAAGGCCCACTTCATACTGGGTGTCCATGTAAAAGAGGCTACCTTGGCACAGGGTAAATAATACTTGCACTTGTGAATGTAATGTTGTTGCACAAAGCAAACCCTAGACCTAAGCCTAAGCTTCAAATAAACCCCTCAGAAGTATGTGTTTTTAGAGGGAAGGAATTAATTAAGCCAGCTACTCATAGCATATCATTTATCACTTTGTGCCCGAACTGCAGTAACACATCCAGGAAGCTTTTGCACACAGCGGTAACGCAATAAATTTAATTAAATGCAAATTTGTAATCTGTAATTACAATTAGTTATGAAGGAGTAATTAACGACTTATACATATGATTTTGAATCTTTAGTGAAAAACAATAATAGATAACACACCTGCAATAAAGTTACTGAATATTACTTAATAAGTAGGCTACATGCTATCTGTATAATCTATTTTCTAACTTGTTATGCATATAGGTCATTACAATTCTTTTTTTTATCATGCATGTTAGGGGCCCTAGAAGTAAGATGTCATTTTCAACAGAAATAAATGAAGACGTATTTTGTGTAAAGTACATCAACATAGCACTGCAGTTCAGACAAGAACTTTCTGCAGTTCGTTTTAAATGCTACAGTGTATAAACCCCTCACTCACACCAAAACAAAATAATGAGTGTGACTTCTGCAAGTGTGAGCTAAATGTGGGCTTCAACAGAATATAGTCATGTATATTCAATATATTAACGCACGTACTGTATTGATGTGAAACAGTCAAAAGATACTGTCCTTGTCGAAATTCTGACCTGAATCCATGAAATTTTACCATCATGAAATCAAATGTCCAGAAGCCTTACTAGGACCTCAAGTATTTCTCTGAGCCATTAAGATGAAGTGTAAATCACTGTTGACAAACAGACTCTGTAGTGTGTTAATATCAGAGGAGTGCAGTTGATTTTAATGTTTCTTCAGAGTTAAGAAAAATAGATAAAACAGTACCAAATCTCTTGTAAATACTAATTAGGAACATCATTTATCTGAAAAGGTCACATACACAAAAATGTCATTACATGAGTCACCTGGATGTAGCTACACTGTATATGTGCAACATACCATGGCATAAACAGTGAATCTTATTTAAATGTATTGCTTGAGGTTATTGACTCTTACTGAGAAGACAATAAGTCAGAATGAATTGCCAGTTGGGAGATACATATTATAGAATCATAAAGACAAACAGTGTGCTTTGAAATGTAGTCTAATCTCTGGAAGGTCTAGACAACCAGTTGTCATACATTAAGTATAAATAGTCACAGTAACAAATTCAAATGTTAGACCTCTAACAAGATACTTGGCACAAGATTTTAAAGCAGAGTTTGTAAGTTGACTTGTTCAGTGGAATGTGTTTAGTGGTCTCGGCGCGGTTTAGTACAACTAGGTCAGGAATGAGTCCAGCAGGCGTCTTTCATGCAGTAGCCCCACACAGTCTGGCTGCAGCGGCGATCTCTTTACCATCCTCTGGTCTGCCTGAGACCATAAAGGGCCAAGTCTATGGACAGAGAAGACACAAGAAAATGAGATAGAGGTTCATGTGCTGAACAGCCTAGTCTGAAAAGAAAATGCATGGCATGCAGAACACAAAAAAAAAAAAAAAACACTTGCGTGGGGAACATTGTGAGTTTCCCAAGTTTGGATTCAAGGAAGCATAAAGCACAGACTCTGTCTTTGTTTTTTCAGGCATTACAATTCATTATGACAAGGATATAATACCTTCTAGAAGAATGGAGCATATTAGTTACCATGTACAACAGGTGGTCAACATTCAGCCTCTACAAATCCATGGAAAACTTAACTACTGCAATTCTGTCATATTTTACACAGTAGAGATCTGTTTAAGCTCTAACATACAATCTGAGACTGTTGCAGGGAGCTTTCTTCCTTGAAATCATATTGGTCTCATACCAAATTCACTGGATGAACAAAACTGTTCTCATAACGGTCCTCCTGCAAGAGCTGCCTTAGATGAGAAATATAGCTGGAGGCTAGTCGCAGCGTGTCCAGTTTGGAGAGCTTGGTGTCTGCCGGTACCCACGGCAGACTTGTCTTCAGTCTTGAGAAGGCTTTGCTCAGCACCCTCATCCGAGCCCTCTCCCTGGCGTTGGCGGCATTTCTCTGAGACTGACGGCCTTCCGAGGGGCTTTTCAGCTGTTTGCTGTTGGTGCTGGTCTTGAGTCGTTTGCTTTTTCCCTCGTAACTGTCGTCTATGCAGAATTCGTCCTCAGAGTTCTCTCTCGAGTGGAGAAGCGTCTCCGATGTCATGTCCCGCGTGGACCGTCTACCCTGCACACTCAGCTCTAGACCAGGCAATTCTTGGATGTCCTCAGCATCACTTAGTGAACCGGTGGACATTGCTAATGCACCTGTTTCTTGACAGATGAAGTTTTAGAGTTTTAGAGTTGGTAGTTATGTTCTCAGGATTTTGCCAACAGCTACTCCAGCAGATGTCTTCTAAACACATCCATTCTCAGATGATTGGAAAAGTAAATATTTAGAGGCATATCAAGCAGCTGTGATGAAGTAGCCTAGAAAAATATCACTGCAAAAACTCTTAGAGTCCAGAATTTTTACATGTTGGCGTCTTCCTGTAATGCTAAGCCACTGTTTAAAAAGTCAGTCGGCTTTTGTGTTAATGAACTTGTCCTAAGTAGTCAGCTTCCTTCAAAAGTGAAACTGTCCTCCCTCCCGCTCACTGCAGATTTAAATGTAAGGGGTTATGGGGCCCTCTCCCCTCCCCTTTTTTCTTCACCATCATTCCTAGGTTGAACATCATCCCCAGATTTACATAATCAAGCATTTTGCCTGGTCTGTAAGTGTAGTCACAGACATGGTAACATCTTGAAAGGTGTGACCGGGAAGACGTGTTACCATCTTAGGCATGTTAATGGTTTATTAGGATGCTCAGGAAAACGACAAGACTGCAAGCCAACTATGTAACCATATTTAAAACTGAATTAATATAAATATATTAGTCTATTATAAGTTGTGACATTCTGACAAGTGTTAAATAAGCATAATTAATCACTAATGCACATGGCAGAACGTGATCTGGTAAGATGTTTGTGAGTGATCACCATAGTTATGGGACCAAAATTTTTATCCCCCCATGTCCTCCATGTCCCTCCATGTTTGTGCAGGAGTGCTTGTGTAATAGAAATGTTTAAAAAACCTTTATCAAACACCCCTAATCCAGCGGGCCACTTTCACAGAGCTATCCAGTTTCACCGCTTGTAGCGTGCTTTCACATGGGGCTGATGCACATTGGCTACAGCTGTCGACACTTTCGCCTGTCACATCTGGAGCGGGTAGGCGGTTGGTGTGGGGTGGTGTGTGTGTGTGTGTGTGTGTGTGGAAGGGGGTGGGAGGGCAAGAGATGGTGAAGACATTGAAGAAGAGATGGCAGAGTCCCCATGTGAACAGAGCTGTAGAGGATCCACCCACTGGCAGACAGAGTGGGAAAATGCTCAGGATGCTCCCAGATAGATGGACACTGCTAGCAGGTAGTACTTGGACAAATGTGGCCTTTGTCTGGCCAAGATCAGTAATATGGATGGTTTAGTGAAATCATAGCTGGGTCTCATATAACAGTCTACAGCAGTCTAGTCTAATTAGCATCTTCATTTTGTGCAATGGTGGACTAATAAACTTCATAACCGAAAATGTCTGCATGAAAAAAATACTATATACACATATAATTTGAGAATAACTCATCAGACTGTTCCTATTGTTTCTTTAGGAGAATATAAAATAAAGGAAGGTTAGTTGTTTTTATAAGGTATATTCCCAATTCTTTAAAAAACACTAATCCAAAACTTGAGGGTTCATTCTGGAGCTGGTCAGTTAAGGCCAGTGCTGTCCCATAGTGGTTTGGAAAGAAATGTGCTTAAAACAACATTAATCAGCACATGTGTGTTTCAGTGGTTGAATATTAATGCTTTGGCCCAACACCATTTCCTTTTCATTACTGACACTGCATGTCTTCTTTTCCTGGGAGAAATCTAACGTCACTGGGATAAAAAATATAAATCCATCTTAAATCCACCAACTCCAAGGTTGCCTTATGAATGGCCACTATGGGATCAGTTGATCAGCTTTAACTGATAGACTGCCACATTTAAGGGTGTCTTTGGCCTTTTATTCTGTGTGTAGCTGAATATTTTATCCCCACCCAGGGAGAAAAGAATCATTAGCTGATATATCCAGAAACACTGGAATCCTGAAGTCTGCATTATTTTAGTTACTCAGATGTTTAGTACTCACACTTAGTTTCAAAGATGAATGAAGAAAAAAATGTCCTTGGCACTAAGTGCTGATTCTGTAACTGATAGCCTTTGGAGCTAACGCTTGTTCCATTGTCCCCACTTTGTCCATCAACCTCCTGGTCACAAGACCAATTAAACCACACAGAGAGAGGGAAATTAAGATACACAGCATGTCAGAAGTGGGGAAGTGAAACTATCCCTCTAGACTCTGTACTAATCACAATGTTGACAGGTTCTCAAGCTCTCATTTTCATTCTTTAAAAAATAGGCCGATGTAGGCCTATTAATCGTATAGTAAGGTTGGGTCGGCTGACCAAATGGCACCAGCTAATTCACGTCAGTAGTATTGAATATTGGTTCATGCCATGTCAAGTCAGTGATAACTTTAGGGTACTTTTGCCATGACTTGTCAATTGGCTGACATCTGGCAAAAATAATCAGAACAGAGCATTCTGTTAAGGTACAAAAGAATATACAGCATATGCAGCAAAATCAAAACAAAAAAGTAGGACTAAACTACAATAGCCGCAGGGCCCAATTTATTTAGTCTCCAGCTACCCTGTGGTGTTACAGATTTTGAGTACAGTACCAAACACTAGGCACTGGTACTAGTATTGATTTCAGTTCAAATGGGAAAGGTACCCAACCCTGATAAGTATCTACTATGTTGTACTGTATAGATCTTTGCTGGTGCAGTGTAGCAACGTGTGACTCCAAAAATCTTCTCACAGAAAAATGTTTGCAGAGACTAACAGTGTTTCCCAGCAAATCTGATATCTGAGAGTGTGTGTGTCCCATTTCAATTGGTGTGAAATTAGGATTTTTTCATCACAATTGCTGCCCTTGGCCAACAATTATCCAACAGCACAGCTGAGAAGCACGCTTGGTTTTGAACAGGGGTTTTTGCCAACTCCTGTAAGCTCTTGGAAAGAGAACTGTAAACACAAGCCTGGTGTCTGTGGCACTCTGCAACCACTCCACTTGTCATGAAGCAAAACAACCTGTGTGCTTATGCAATTCTCATTATCAGTTGTGTTTTAGAGTTCAGTCTAAAGTAGAGTTAGAGTTTAAGTCAATCTTCAGAAATTAGCAAAAATTAAGTTGATTTTGTAATAATTTCCGAGTAATCTCTATCGGAGCAGTTGTTTATAGATAGGGCAGTGTCACCGAGGGCTGTCGGTAGGAAATAAATAGAGATTATTTGATACAGCATATACAATGCTGAACCTGCAGCTAACACTGAATGGGGCACAGTAACTTACTTTCAGTTCCATTTAGCTTACCTATGCCCCATTTAGGTAATGTTAACTGCTGGTGCATTATTCAGTCTATTATTCTGTCAAATGTTCAGTTTCTTTTTCCTACAGACAGCAATCGGTACCCTCGAACAACAGGGCTATGGATTGATTCACACTGGCCTCTCCTTTGACTTAGCCTGGTAATAAAACCAGTGCCTCGTTCTCCACTTCGTTTACAGAGGCTCTAGACATTCAGTAGTGAGATCTGACTGCTTGCTGGAGGTGTTTAAGTTTAAAAAGATTGGATCAGACCTTGAGTAACAGCCTGCCTTGATCTATAGCCTTCTAGCTCTGCATTCAAAACCCCTCCCTCTGTTTGCTGATTAGACAGGTTAAAATGCCTCCAGAGACAACAATCTCAATGGGATCAAATCCACACTAGCACTGTAGGGAGATGATGATCAAGCAAAAGTGCATAGAAAGTCATGGCCAGGCTACCTTTAAATAGGCCACATTAATTTATTAGTTAGAGTATTCATCAGGGCCTGTTTTCTCTCTGTCTGCATTTTTTGAAACCCCCTGCCTTTCCTCTCTTATCTCCTCTGGATATGCGGAGATTTGCTGCAATTTCTTGCTGGATCAGGCTACTGAATTGTACCTGAATTCAGATTATGTTCTCCTGCATATTTTGACAGGCTACGGTTCATCGTGTGTGAAAAACACCTGCAAGGATGCAGACAGAGCTGCAGAATGTATTAAAAAATGTTATGTGCTTTGAAAGTTCATTTTAGAAACTAATGACAAGCATCATTGGAAAGCTGAGACTGCGCAGTTTCACGTGATATGTGGATGGTATCTGTCTGACGGAAGCTCCATGAACAGTCTAACTGAGAAAAAGTGATAGATTTCCATGCACTTAGGAAAATCGGACCAGCGTTAGGTGGGTTAGGTACATTGAGGGACCAACGTTAGGGGGATTAGGAACTTTGGGGGCTTCAGCCCCCCTAAAAGTGACCAAACAACATCCATGGTATATCCCATGGCAGGAAACAAACTCTTCTCTTCAAAGCTGCAAAAGCCTGATCTGGCATTGTTAGCTGATCTGACATTTTTAGCCATGTTTAGCATTATTGCTGTAAGTGACTGGGAACCGTTAGCATATAAGATCCCATTATGTTTAACCCTATGCTATTTATTTTAGAGTCGATAGATGGATGGAAATGCAAAAAAATGCAGATGTGATTTTATATAGTTTTCAGTTTTGCACCTGGTATCATAACTGGAAGAGGAGCAGTGCATTTGAAGTCCTAGTGAGATCCACATTAAAGTGACTGCAAAGACATAATGTGCCACTGTGCCTCCTGGAGACAGCAGAAAAGACATATTGGTCATATTGTATAGGTCGTACTACTCAGATGAATAGCTCTTCAATATGTCCTCAGTTACCACCTGCAGGCAGAGTAAAAAATGTTTAATAGTGTTTACTGTCCACATAGAGGATTAGATTGTTGTTATGCCCCCCCTCAAGGTAAAGCCATTCTTCTCTACCCAAGATGAAAAAGAAGCAAGCTCTCTACATCCCCCTCTCTCTCTTTCTCTCTCTCTCTCTCTCTCTCTTTCTCTCTCTTCAGCTCTCTGTGGGCCCTAGAGTTTCTCACATTTCTTTCTCTCACAGGACAGGAATGCTCCCTAATCCAAGGACACATTCTCAGGGTTCCAGTAATCCCGTAGCTCCTGAGTCTTTCTTTCACATGAAAACTGCACATCAGCTGCATCTCCTGTGTATGTGTATGTGTGTGTGTGTGTGTGTGTGTGCACTGGAAAGGGGATCATCCTTGAACTTATAATTTCCGTGTCTACATAATGTGATAGACACATATTGGCACACAACCGTCTCTTTTCGGTTTTTGAGGGTATCCATCACTCTAAGTTTATGCCTGTGTATGTGTGTGTGTGTGTGTGTGTGTGTGTATTTCTGGGGTAGTCTTTCTAAACCACTAGATTTATTTCACTGTTTTGTTTTACGCTATGAGGAGACAGTCACAGTATGATGTGTTGCCATGGTAACAAACACACAACAGATGTTATAGGAACAAGGAAAGGATGCTAAAAAAATAAAACTAATTGCTAATAATTTAAATGATGTCAAACCAGAGGGCCTTGCAGAAGAGGAGAAATCTCCTCTTGTCTGTCAGTAAGCACGTTAGAGGTCACTGTTTGGCCAGTCCGGCTTCCCTGTCACTTCTCAAGAGTCTTTGAGCTGCCAAAGACAGGTGCAAGCCAATGACATCAGCGCCAATTTGCACTCTCCTCCTCCTCTTCCTCCTCCTCTCTCTCTCTCTCTGTCGCTCTTTCTCTCTCTCCCTCTCTCTCTTTCTCTGTCTCTCTCTAAGACTCTGTTCCCATGGTCACTAAGGTCTCGCATGCAGCTGCACCACAAAGCAAATGGTGTGTAACTGCATGAAAATGGCCATTAGGAAAATCAATGTGACCCTCTTTTACAAGAGCTGCACCCTTGGAATTAGAAGGAGGTTTAATTGTATTCAGTGTCCAACTGGGGGAGTAGGTACTTTGGGCAAGGACTCTTTTCCTCTTTGTTCTACACAGTGACCTTAAAGCTTATGAAATACTCAGCAACTTCTGGAAAACTTTGCTATAAAAAAAACTTGAACTCCTGAATGTAATTGTACTGCATATCTAACAAATCATGGAAATATAAGTGGAAAATCTATGCTATGTGTAAATGATCAACTTAATCGTACACCTATTTATAATTATACCCAATAATTAGATTGCTGCAAAAGAGAAGTTGTTTGTGACATATATAGGTTCAATTGGGGACCATCTTGATTGTACTAAACTACTCAAGCCAAAAAATAGCTGTGTCTGTGGACCTCAACATCCACTCTGGGACAAGAAATTGAGTAATCTGTATCTGTAGCCAATGTAATTCTCCTGTTTGCTATGTTTGTTGTGATGGCTTTGGTCCAGCTAAGAAAATGAAAATAAAGCACTACATTTTGAAGCATTTCCTGTATGAGCCCTCTACTGAATTTACCCATTCCAACCAACAGTCACCACTCACATACTCCCTGTAGACCGCTGAGGGGGAGGCTACAGAACTTGACCTAAGTCCCACTTTCAGCATCTCTCCTAGTGCACACGTCCGGGCCGGCCGAGGACCTGGGCTGTGAGTGTAACAAATGATGCACCTGTTGTGGTGTTTACTCGAGGGAACAGGAAGAGGGCAGAGCGAAGGAGGGTGTGTAAAGAGCCCAGGCTAATCGCTTTGAAGGCCTCAGCCGTGTGTGACGGATGGGACCTTGTGAGGCGCTTTTTATTTAGTCTTTTTATGTGCAGACATAATTTGCTTTTAGAAGCGGTGTTGAAACAGACTCCCTCGGTCCGTGTCGTCATAATGCCCCTGGGTTTACAGCTGTGGGAGTCTCAGGGAGACTGATGGGTGATCAGGAGCGCACTGAAACGTGAAGAGAGTTGTCAGCAAGAAAATGGTATCAGACCCTCTCAAAGTCAATGATCTTAGGAGGTTTGAACATTTATTTATTTTAATTCAGTTAATATCTCACGATTGGCTGGCTCTCCATTTTCTGAGCTCACTGTTTAAAGAAACAGTCTTCTTATGATGCCCCAGTACCATCAGCTGGAAGCAAACTGTGCGGTGCAATCTGTCTCCCAAACATTTACACTAAAAGCGAGGAGTGGACTACCTCTGTAGTGTGTTTTGGAAGGTCAAATGTGATTAAATGAAGTTATTTCGTAGTTATTAAGTTATTAAGTAACTTATTTTGGACAAAAGAGTCTGTAATAAAAATTTAAACATAGACACAACCAAACTCAATGTATCTAGCATCACACTTTATAATAGGGGTTATTTGGTTGCATATTTTCTCTATCCTGATCATTTTGTTGTGTACAATCAGTGTAAGTATTAATTTCTCTGACCAGCTTATTTAGACTGAAACATGGCCTGCATCAGAAACATACACAGGATTATGCAGTAACTCAATTTATCATCAATTTGTCATCTCAAAGGGTGACACATTTTTGCCCTGGAGTCATTTTAATGAACAGCTTTCTGTGTGTTGATATATGTAGCCTGTTGGACCATGTGGTATTGTAATATATCATGGCTTTCTCAGATACCTTATTTCTCACAGTCATAGCGGTCGAGGCATTTTTAATGCAAAGGAACATGGTTTGGTGCCCGTGAATGAGTACAAAACAGAAGTGAAGAAACAGCACAATGTAGTGAGGAATGCCGTTTCTTTTCACACCAACTGGCACATTATCTCTGTATCCGTGAACGCTGGAGTCGTGATATCCCCATCGTTCCCATGGCACTGAACCACTAAACAGATACTAAATGAAATTTGTTCTGTCACCGCCATTTTAACAGACCCCATATCTTACACTCTCACTCCCACTCCTCATTATAGCCAATCAGAGGCCTGTGCTCAGAGAGGCTCTCTCTCTTTCTCTCTCGCTCTCTCTCTCTCCATGGGAATCTCACCTCTAAACTGCATAGCAATGGGATACAAAGCCCCTGTTGAATTATGGGAACAGAGTCATAAATCTGAAGTATGCTTGCTCTCCTCTGCATTCGAGTGGGCACAGATCCGCTATGGAAAAAAATAAAATAAAAGGCCTCACTGGGTTGTTAGGGCCGGGCAGGGGGCCAGTTGGAATTTACATGCTAATTCTTCCGCCCAACCCCAAGACCCCCAGTAACTGATTGGAGCAATAAATATCTATCTGTGATGCTCCACATAGCACGGTTTACAGTTGACGAGGCTCTGCCCGAGTGGACTTATCAGTGCATAAATCAGGTTGCTGGCTTTTCAAATGCCCTTCACTGTCTATGTCTTGTTCAAGTGCACCAGTCTGGCTCACACTGGGCCTTGGCAGACCTTGGCTGTGTCCATGCTGTGTCCATGCAATGTGAGAAAAAACACACTCCACCAAATATTTGGATTTGTCTGACAGCTTCAGAAAGGGATTCCCACACAGCACATTTAAAGCATCAACAACACTGAAACCAAGACAGTTGAGAAGAAGCAAGAGACTGTGACTGTGACAGACTGTGACAAGCAAAATGTTTTACTTGACTGACCACAGAATAACCATAAATATCAGACATTAAACACAGAAGTAATGAATATAGTAGTAAGTGCCCATAGTTGCTGTGTACTTTTCATTTAAAGAGTCTACGTACAATGAACAATTTGTTTGTTGTACTTAGTGTATTGTTTTGTAGTGAGGTTTAGTCAAATGTAAGTACATCAAATGTGCACATATACTGGATGTCTTTGGTGAGTTCATTGTCATCAACAAAATGGGTCAAGATATACTTAGAGGGAGACTTTCAATATCCTGGCAGGCAGACAAGCAGACTGTATAATGTATGCTGTGAATTACACACTGTAATAACAACACATGTTGGCACACACACACTGTCACATGCAAGCACATGGATTTAAAATGGCACACTTTTGTTTCTGCTGTAACATAAACAGACTGTCAGAGACCAAAAAGGGAGTAAAAGATCGGCAGAAATTTCAAATGATGATTAAATGGTGATCTTTTCCAAAAGCTCAAAAAAAAAGACTCAAACACAAACTTCATAGCAATTTTGGTTTGAGGATGTACTCAACCATCATGCCTTCATGCACAACCTTTAAAGCACCTAAACTGACCTAAAAGTTTGATGACTAGTCTTTCTGCAGCTACATTTTAGAAACTAAACACCAGCACTTGTTACTCAGCATGAATACATACATAAAACTGAATACAGGGGTCTCTGAAGTCCTCCAAGCCTCTCTGTAGCAGTTTGTTTTTTCTTGTGGCCACCAACACACCATATAAGCATGCCAAGCATTCATACATCATACATTCATACAATCTAGGGGTGGGAATCAGGTACAACCTGAATCTAATGCTTCAAGCTACTGGAATTGTATGCCTCTGACCTTATAAAATCTGTGTAGACCACATAACCTATATTATAAGGAATTGATAAGAGAACTGAAAAAGAATTGGTAACACTTTCTTTGAAGGGGTCTATATAAGAATGGCACGAGACTGTTATAAACATGACATGACACGTATCATAAACATTAATGACACTTCATTCATGTTTATGACTATTGTCATTAAATGTCATTTGTTTTTTGTAGTGTCTGCATCCCAAAGTCTGCATTTCAAAAACTGAATGACACTTAATGGCAAAAGTCATAAAGATAAATTAAGGGTCATTAATGTTCATATACGTATCATGTAATGTTTATAACAGGCTTATATCACCATTAGGTAGACTCCTTCAAAGAAAATGTTACCAAAGAATCAGACCCATAAGCAGGATCAGAATGGATTTCCACCCCTAATGCTATCAGTGATGATGTGTCTGAAGAGATTTCATGAGGGGGATCCATTTGGACTTTAGATTGCGGCCTCTCCTGCCACAGGCGACAGCATCAGGACCGTCATAGTCATCCGCCTCTGAAGCGATCTCCATCTTCTGCAGGATCAGCTTCACCATGTTGTGCTGTTTCTCCAGGATGCTGTAGATTTCCCTTAATCTTAGAAGACACAAACACATACACACACATACACACACACACACACACACACACACACACACACACAAAATGTTCCAGGAGCCATTTGAGTATACAGCAGAGGAATGATCGAACTTTCAGCAATATCACAAATAGTCGAAAGTTATTTAGTTTAGTTGTTCACTAAGCTCTGGTTTTATCCATACATATTTTTGAACAATATGCCTAATTCAGAACGAGGAAACAAACACATAAACCGCCGCCAAGAGTAACCAGAGTTACCTAAAATCTTCTACATTCAAACTGGGAAAGCATGTAATTTTAATCCTTGCCACTAGAGGCCACTCACACACAGGTAATGCACTTGGCAACTGCCTGTTTTGCATTACATGCAACGACAATGACAACCCACCACTTAACCACAAGAGGAGCATGTCATAAGTGACCAACAGTGAGCTGGGCTGTGGTGTTATGGTTGAAATCAGTTTGGCTTGGTGAGAGCTCCAACCCCTGCATTAGCTTGTTGTGAAGCCACTAACGCACTCTCCTTACTGTCTGTGTCTGAATAGAAGTTGATTTCTTTTGAGTCAGCAGTTTGGATACTGTTAAAACCTTCCATTTATGTTGACAAATACGCTGAAAAGGAAACCTCTGGAAAACTCATTAAAATGGAACATGGAAGTGGGAAATACTTGTACCAGTTGTACTAACTACTCAGGTGTGCCATCTCTGCTATGGGTGAGCAGGATAATGAGGATGTACTATGGAAGTCACTTGATGCTGCTTTGCCAACCTTAGTATTATGGTAGATAATGGAATGGCTCCCACCTCAGAAATGTAGGGAGGAAAAATGCAAACTAAAGCAAAGATCATTTAGAACAGTCTCTGACTAAAGCGATTCACAGTCTTGTAGTCGTTTAGTCATTTCCTGTGTGTGTGTATTAGAGGGGCAGCAGCAGAGCGTGAGAGGAAGGTCACCTGAGCTTCTGCTTCCTCAGCTCCAGCTCCATCGGCATAAGCGCCTGCCTCCCGGTGTTCAGACGAACCCGCACCGGTTCCACACCCCTAGAGTGGAGGAACCTGAACACACCCTTCTAAAAAAGACAGGGACACACACACACACACACACCAGACACACACACACACACATGCACACACACACACACACACACATACAATCCGATGTGTCAGCATTTCCACAGTGATTTATGAATTATTTTATGAGAAATGCTTTTATCTTTTAATGTTGTATCACACAAAAGAAGCAAGGCAAGGCATGGCAAGGCAAGGCAAAGGATTTTCATGCGGTGGAGGTGTCCTTTGCTGCCTGCGGAGATATGCCACATGGTTAGCAAGAGCAACAGAACTACAGAAGGCGAGGTAAAGTGTTCTCTTGTTAGAGAATTACAGCCAGCTAATTCACATATGTCTGCTGGGGTGAACTAATTGCCTTCTCTGTAAACTCCTCAGTACACAAATACACTCCATCTGGGCCAGTGTAAAATGTTAGCTTGACTGCTACAGTTGCCAAATACCTACATTTCTACAGGCCTTATTAGGATAGACAGTGATGGAGAGCTTGTCCACCCTCTTAAGGAGCCAATATGGAAGCTTTTCTTCTAGGTTTGTGTGAAGATCAATCTGTAAAAGAGGAATTTGATTATAACGTAACAAGCACAGCCACCACCTCTGCCCCCAACCCCCCCCCCAAAAAAGGAAAAATTCGCCTTTTTTTCTGACCTGCATGGCAATCCGCTTCAGACAGGCATTCCTCTGCACTTCCGCAATATCTCCCACTGCCAGACCAATCTACGGGAGCCCAAATGGAGACAAATACGTTCAATTTAGCAGGGGCCGATTCAAGTCATTACCGACAATTAGCGACCGTGATTGAACATGCCGCTCCCACCCTCCTAGGGAGTGTGTATGTGTGTGCATGTGTGTGTGTGTATGTGTGTGTGTGTATGTGTGTGTGTGTGTGAGTGTGTGTGTGTGCCAGTCGTCACCATTAAGTTCATGAGCAGGATGGGCATGAGGAGGATGAAGAAGATGAAGACCATGTAGGTGGTCTGGGGGAAGGCCAGCCGCTTGCTCTCAAAAGCACCAAAGAAGTTGCTCTGGTAGTTAAGCTCCCCCACCATCATGACAAAGGTCTGAGCCAGGGACAGGCCTATCCAGTGGAACTCAGTCTGAATGGGACAAAGGGGCAAAAAACACATGATCAAACCTCAGTTAATTGTAATGTGGAAACACTGGGAATGTGTGTGTCTCTTTACATGCGTGTGTATATGTGTGTGTGTGTGTGTGTGTGTATGCGTGTGTGTAAGAGACAGAGAAAGTGGGAGGATATTGTATGACAGGGTTGGTATATAAACTCTACATATTCTGTAGTAAACACTGAAAGTGTGTGTGCCTGTGTGTGTGTGTGTGTGTGTGTGTGTGTGTGTGTGTGTGTGTGTGTGTGTGTGCGCATAAGACAGATATTGTATGACAGGGTTGGTATGTAAACTCCACATGTTTGTTCACCTGATGAAGCATGAGAGCATAGAAAGACAAGCCAAATGCCAGGACCAGGAAGATGACAAGCACAATGACACTGAACAGTGTTTTGATGATCTCACCAAACATCACCACATAAATCCCAAAGTGTTCAAACCTAGAGAGAAAGAGAGAGAGAGAGAGAGAGAGAGAAACAGATGGGTTCCCACTCATCCATGTTTCTGTCTTTAATTTCAAGGTGAAACTCGTTAAGTTCTGTGTTCAATTTTCGCTAGGGGGAGGGGGGAAAATCCCCCTTTATGTGACTTGAGCCCTCATACGCTGAGACAGAAGATCGCTGAAAAGTTTATATTGTGACATTACGTGACACTCCCACATATACAGACCAGAACTATTCCTATTTGCTCCCATTGTAACATATTATGTTGCTCTATCTTTTCAGTATTCAATGATCTTTAGTACAAGTACCTCTGCAGGTAAAGCAGGAAGTTGATCCAAGCCAACAGTATGGCTACAGCTCCCAACTCCCACACCCAATGGTCCTCCACTCCAAAGATGATCGGAACCGTGAATAACAGAGAGGCAATTGAAGTCACCCATTCCGCTGGGTTAGAGGGGTCTTTAAAGTACTTCATTTTCTTGATGTGAAAGAAGACAAAAGATCGTTGTTTTCATTTATTGTTATTGACACTGCATATGTTACTTGTGGAAGAGACACATTATTGCTCACTGCTCTACAGGGTTAATACATTCCCTATAATGTATTATGCTATCAAAGCATAACAGATGATATAACTATCACATGCACTCAGGGCAATTGTTCTGTTTAAACCCATACAGAGAAACTCAATATCACACAGAGATGATCTTGATATTGCCCACATCTGGGCCAGAACGAAGCCGGACCCCAGCCGTATCTGGGATCGTAAATGCGGATGAAAATGAAGGGGGGAGGTCCTCAAGGCCAGACCTCATTCCTATTCTCAGGCCTGTTGGTCATGCAATTCAAACACACTCTGGCACTGAATCATGGGTAATGGCGCAAATGTCCTCAGCGGTGGGAAACCTCGCCTTGAAGGCTTTCTCTTTAGAGTCACACTGATTTATCAGTGAGTACGACATGCGGTGACGGCACAGGCAGTGCAATAACATGACAACTGGTACCTGCTGTGACATATGTGTCATCTGCTTCAGGATGGTATAGGAGCTCATAACCAGGACCATGATTGTGCTTGAGGTGATCAGGTAATTACTCTGTGGCAAGGAAACGGAGGGCAGAGAAGAAAAGAGAACGATTAATAATAAAACAGGCAAAGAAAAAAAAACTCATCTTTTATTTTTACTGATTTCCCTCAGCATTTAATGGCTCAGAGGTACCTTTGTTCTTGTCGACCTGCGGTGCACTGACAAATTCCAAAATGTATACACAGTAAACACCTTCTGACATTTAACACATTGTTTACTAAATGTCCTCCAGGAGCTGTATCTTAGTTTAATCACAGTCTGATACCTATATAACGTCAAACTCTACACTAAAACTCCCTTACTCTCAAGACAAATAGCAATATCCCAAATGGGCTGGGCAATGCCAAGAGCAATAGGCATTCTAACCTTGAAGCCCAGGAGCTTGATGTATTGCTCACAGTTCATAATGAAAGTAAGTAAATTAAGTAATAGGACATGGACAAGGTTATTACCCCAGGAAATGCATATGGGATGATGATGGAAAGCGTTAAAAGTAATAGCACATAAAATGTTCCGTCAACGCAAAACACATCTAGCCAACAAGGCCACGTGAATCATTGGAAGGTCTTGGCACTGGAGTTGGAAGTGTGTGAGAGAGGTGACCAGGTGATATTACAGTAAAGTGCCGTGGAAATCATTATGGCGCAAAGCATGCACACTTGGTACACGACTGCCCTTACCTAAGGATCTCACTGCAGACACACTTGACTGAATATACTGTGCTAACTTCACATGACATGGAATGGCCATTACATAGTCATGGAATAGAATGGTCATCTAATGTACCTTCATTCTCACAAGTAGAATGCAAAGTCTTTAAGTGTTTTTAGACTCTCTAAATTACTCAATGTTATTTCCTCCCCTCCATGAGGGGTATTCGTCAGCACATTCATAGTTGCCTCCACCAGCCCCTGTGTTTTTTGTCTTCATACAATGACCCCCCAAAAGGACCTTTTTTCTGACTTTCTTTCTTTTTTGCACCACTCAGCCCTATCAAATGAGTTCTCTAATCAGGGAATGGAGTGAGCGGAGCGGGGCAGGGCTTTCGGAAAAAGGGAAGTACCTGTCGGACTGGGATGGGGCCCACCACGACAGATGTTTCGTTCTGGCCCATCATCTGCGTCGGCCTCAGGTTGATGATGAGGAGGGTGAGGGGCAGCAAGCCAAGCAGGTAGATGACCAGATTGAGCAAGTGAACTTTACTCCCGTACGCCTGCCTGCCAGAGACAACAGCAGCAGCAGCAGGAGCAGCATTCATAAAAGTGAAACCCTGGGTTAAGGCTTCTTCTTCACAGCCGGAGGCTCAATTTCATCATGCGTGTGCAGTATAAAAGTATCAAAGGAGTGAAGAAGTGCTCCTTTTTATAGCAGAAATGAGACCAGGCTATTAAATATCAATGTAATAAATGGAATGTACATAAATGAAAATGAAAATTATGCTGGGTGAATACCAGAGTTTAAATCATTTGATATTAAATTCTGGTGACTTTTCATTTTTTTTAAAAGGGTTGAGTGCAGTTACACACAAAGAATATGTTACATGCGAATGCATTACAATATTGTAGTCGAATCTCTCACATATCTATATATCATTTCACACTAAGATTTTGTGAATATGAAATTAATTTCTGTCCCTCCTGACGGATGACTTATACTTCACAATATGCTGAAAATGAATATGCGATGATGAATTCTTGCATAAAATGTGTCGCATAAGCACATGCTTACCATTTCATTTCAAGGTACTTATTGCAAACAGGGTGAGTAAGAAGCTCAATGCGGTTGTACTGCACCATCGCCTGTGAATTAGCATTGGAAAATGTCAGCGCTTCGATGTTCCATTAACTTAATATTTGGACAGAAGCACAGCAGTAAGTATTTCAGCTAAAGCATGCTGAACATTTCATCTATTTTAGCTTTGTATAGGCCTATTACACTGTTGACCTGTCATTTGTGTACTTTTAGTCAAGCAAAAAAAGAGCAAAATATATATATATTTTTTAAAGGGGACATAAAACGGATGAATGGAGCTTGGGCCCATTTCACAGCAGCCATTATTTCAAGAAGTCGCAGGGTAAGCACAGGTGCTATTAATGACAGCCAATAAGATTTGGTGTAGCAGAATCAGATACTTATTGGATGTCATTAATAACACCTGTGCTTACCTTGCGACTTCTTGGAAAAATGGCTGCTGCGAAATAGGCCCATTGTACAATGTTCTATAATGTTAAAATAGAATATATTCAACAGTAATGTATCAAAAATAAGCTAAAGTACAATTTTGCAAGGCTAATTAAAACTCTGGTAAAACTGGTCCGTTTGGCTAAATGCCGTCCTCTTTGGAAACCACAACTGAACCACAATGGCTTTACAATGCTATTTGACATCACTTGTAGGCTTTGCTCAAATTTGCCCATGTTTTAGTGGCCATTTCTAAGTTCAAGATTTCCACATAAAGGAGGGCACAACCATGCTTTATATTCATGATAGCTCTTTGGCTATGCACAACCTCTCCCAATTCATTAAAGCCACGGCAAAAATGGTTTTCTATTCTATACCTCCTTTAATATGAGATTTGTCAGTTTGTTATTCATAATGATTAAATATGTTTATACTAAAACTCTGGTACCTTTCTTGCAGTTCCTTAACATACATTATGTGTTTATTGACTAGAATAGCAGTTTGGGACACACAGAAAGTTTCTGTGAATCTGTTCCTATCTCAGAGGCCATGGGATGTTTCCTGAAGTCAGTGTTTGCAGTACACTTACATTCATACATGCCAGAGGTTGCACTCTTAGTGTCTTGTCAGTCTTTGCATGTTTCTTCAACTGAACTGGAGCTTGAAGCCACTGGAAATTGTACTGGATCTGCAGGCAAAATAAAAAGCAGCTATCTCTAAAGTTGTGCATTAGTAATCTATGAGGTGGTTTGTGAGTAATGTAAGACCAAATAAGGGGGTTGTCTAGAGCACCATGTGAAGCTCTTCCGCTGGTGCCCTAAAAAGACCCCAAAAACCGTCACATAATCTAACGAGAAAGATGTTCAAGTTAAGAATTAGACTTTTTCTCCCAGATAGAAAAAAAACATGAAAACATAATTATAATCGAATAATTTTAACCAATTATACTAAAAAGTCTGTGTCTGTTACCTCATTCATGAATCATACAAAACTGTTATGTACAACCATTATTCCTTGATGGTAATGTGTGCGCTATAAAGTTTTCAGTAGTTTTCAGTAGTTCAGTAGTTCAGTAGTTTCCGTAGTTTTTTTGTAGTAAATTTGGTGCTCCTTTTTCTTTGAAATTGATCTCTTTCTCTCTGATATGGTCAAAGCGCTCTTTGAAACTTAATTAAGTTCACCATTCAACCATATGCATTATGATCGATGTGTGCCTTAGAGGCATTGAGCTTTGAGTGCATTAGAGATAAATGTACTTACATGGTAGTCAGGACTGTTGGCATCATGATCTGACTCCATGATGCACTGGTCCAACAAGTGCTGTTAGGCGTTAGAAGTATCACAATTACATGGTTAGAATTTATGGCCTTTTGTCTTAGAGAAAAATAAAAAATGACCAAGAAATTGCAATATCCTGTGAATATGCCCCCAAAATAATCATGATAAAGCAGCAAAAGACTGAATATCTCTATTGCCATACCACTTTTTATCTCAGTGACACTACATGGATCACAATGCAAGCCTTTGGAAAATATATTCACATCCTAAAGAATTTATGATGATATTGCTGTTTACAGTAATGGACATGGACTTGATAGACTGACCTTATATGACTCAGGGATGAACTCAATCAAGTCAACAACCACACAGCGATAGTCAGAATTTATCTTAAAGGTTTTAATTGCTTCATGACATCTGCAACATGACAAAACACAGTTATAATGGTCAAGCCACCGCTTGTTATGCCTATTTTCCAGTGTATCCAGTATTGCCTATATTTTTTAAATGAAAATATTTCATAATTTGTACTGCATGAAAAATTCTTTGACAAAAACGTGGCACATCTAGGTTTTGCAACCAAAATAATAGATCATAGATCATCTGATCATAGATCAGAATTATATTATATGGTCTAACAACTTACATTATAGGGGTGACATTAATGAGGAAGGTGGTCACGCTACCTGTCATCTTCAATAATGGCGTCTGCCACTTCCTTTCTCCCATGATGCACTGCTTCATGGAAGAAAGAGGCGTCACTGTTGTTCAGAAGAAAGGCAGCCCCTCTCTCCATCAGAAGTTTCACTGCAGCCACATGTCCCTCTCTAGCAGCCATGTGCAGAGCTGTGTTCTGAGACCAAGAGTTGAGAAAGACGAGCAAAATTTCATGACCGTTTAGTATCAGAATCAGAACCAGATGATTTCATTTCCCAGGTATGTTGGTACCACACATACAAGGAGCTGGTTCTAGCTGTTCGTGTCTCTCTGGTATATACAATATATAGGCAGTGAAAATATATGTACCATATATATATCATCACTGTCAGGGTGTTAACCTAATTTTATATTCATGTATGTAATCTGTTGTGGATCTCAGGATGTAGGGATGGAGCAAAGTCTGATATTGAACAAATGGATATGTTTGAGCTGGAACCTCCCCTCTGCACTAAGAGGGTATGCTAGTCAGGAAACTGAACATAGTGGGAGTCTGGTGCTAATGTGTCTGCTAACACTTTATTTGAAGGGGTCTACATAAGGGTGAAATGAGCCTGTTATAAACATGACATGATACACATCATAGACATTAATGACACCTTATTCATGTTCGTGACTTCACATCCCAAAAAGCGTACATTTGACAAACCAAATGACACTTAATGACAACAGTCATAAACATGAATTAGGTGTCATTAATGTTCATGATACGTGTCATGTCATGTTTATAACAGGATTGTGTCACCCTTATGTAGACCCTTTCAAATAAAGTGTTACCATATGTCTTTTAAAGAAGCTGTACTTTTAGGGTATAACATCCAAAAATGAGAAATGTGAAGAAATTACCATATTGACATCATTTCCTTGAGGACTTGAGCTTGTACTGATATACACAGGAAGCAAATGTGGTATGTGTACTCACTTGACCATCATCCCAGTAACATCATTACCAATCACTACTGCCAGGCTTTGATGTAACTGTTTGTGTGACGTGATACGGAAGTTTGAACAAGCTTGCAAACAGTTCCAATCTTTTAACCTGATGGCAAACAAACTTGAGTTGCAAAATATGTGTCTCTCTATGTGTGTGTCTGTGTGTGCACCTGTTTGTGTATGTGTGTTGAGATAGATAAATAGATAGATAGATAGATGTTTGTGTGTGTGTGTGTGTGTGTGAGAGTGAGAGAAAGAGAGAGAGTGGGAGTTACAAAGAGGACACCAAAGGTAAACAAAAACAGCGAAATGTCAACCAATGTGAAACAAACATCCAGCGTCTGCATATTCAATATTAGCGTCATGCCTCTGTGTTTTATAGTGAGACACATAACCCATCATGCCTCTGTGTTTTATAGTGAGACACATATCCCATCATGCCTCTGTGTTTTATAGTGAGACACATACCCCATCATGCCTCTGTGTTTTATAGTGAGACACATACCCCATCCTCATCGGCCTTGTCCAGTAACTTGATGTTTGCTGCCAGTAGGATTTTCATGGTCTGTGTGTAGCCCTCTGCAGCAGCGTGATGTAAACATGTCATTCCTTTGTAATCACTAAAGGGGGGAGGGGGGCGGACTTGAGTCAAACATCCTCCTGCTGTGTTGCCATATAACAGCTGGTTTGTGTCAAGTCATGGTGAGATCTACAAATATTGTCTCTGTAGCATGGGCAGTGAAAACATTTCCTATAGAAAGGATTGTTTAACCAAATAACAAGAATGTATATGTCATCTTTCTACTGTCCGAATTAGTGGACAGAGAACCTACTTTGACAAGAGAAAGATACTGTATCTCTGACATACTCCCTTTTCCCACTACAGAGTCAGACAAAATTGTATTTATATAGCCGCAACAATTACTTGATTACCGTAATGTCTTTGATTAACTGGTTAAATCAAGTTTTAATGGAACTGTATGAGGCTGATATTTCATAGTGAAAGGTGTACATATTGTAATTTATAAATACATACGCAATGCAGCCATATGTACAAAAGGTTGTCTGTGTAATTAAAATAATACTGAGTAGTTCTATATAGCCTAGTCTATATAGTGCTGTACAGATACACATAGGAAGAATCAGTTCTGATAAAGAGTCTTTCAACTTGAAAAAGGCACCTTGACCAATCAAAAATTATGAAAAGTTTTAGAAACGACACCCAGTTTTCTATAACTCTGGATTGGCCTTTGTCTCACTGTACCTTGAAATCAAACTATGAAAAATGAGCTTGTGCCTGTACTGTGCTTTATCTCCACTGACGTTCTGTGGTGTCAGGTACCTTTGAAACAAAGCTCCTTTCCTGAGTAGCAGGTCCACCACTTTAGTGTGCCCGCCACGGGATGCCAGGTGGAGGGGCGTGAGGCCATGTTCATCCCCCTCGTTCAGCATCTGTGAGTCTGTGGTTGACTCCAGCAGTCTATGGCATGTGTTTATACGCCCGTACCTGGGTTACAAAATGACAATGTGTCAAAACAGTACCACTATTATCAGAGGATACAACAATTATCTTTATGATGTTATATTGTGATTGGATACACTTTACTAAGACTGTCTTGCTAATATATTGGGATATTTAAAGCCTACACATTCAGAGTTTGTGAGCTGAATCTAGATCTGACTTGGGCAATACTATTGTGTATATAAATGCCTACAGGCTGTTTTAGTTCAGCATGATAAATTACAATTTTGCACAGACAGTTGTGTTTTTTAATCTCTGTGACCATTAGGCTGTTGACCATTAGGCATCCAACACAGTGCTAGCAATAACAAAGCAGCAAAGGCAGCCCTTACTCTGCTGCAAAGTGAAAAGCTGATTTCTTGTTTTTAGTTTTGCGCTTGGGGCACACTTGGAGCCCCAAGATGTTTTTGACGGAGTCGTGGATCCCCAGTCTGCAGGCGTAGTGCAGGGGGGTGCACCCCTCATTATCCTCATCACACAAGAGGTGCCGCACAATCTCTGTCTGTGGAGCATAGAAACGCAAATGAACACACACACACATATATATACACACAACATGTCACCTGATGGAGGCAACATATACACACACCATATGTCAACATATGGAGGCTAACGTACACACCAGTTTAAAGACATGAATGGTATGCATACAGCATCTCCACAAAGGAGGCCTTTGTATTGCATATCTGGTCAGTGCCCAAACCCTGAGCCCTATGTAATTCTACCTGTTATAACATCATGTACTGATAAGTGTGCATTGTTTGTAACATTACCATATTATTGTTAAACAATAAGCCCCAAGAGGCCATTCTATAATGTGAGTATAGCACAGCTGAGAGGTGTTCTTCGGCACGTGCTATATTCACGGTATAGAACGGACTCAAGGGGATTATTGCTTTTCTAAAACAGTTACCACACATACCTAGCTCGGCTTCATTAGACAATGCCACAGAAACAAGAAATATAGCGATTTATTCCTAAATATCAGTTCCTCCACCAAGAAATATATTTTCTTCAGCTGAATGATTGCCAAGTAACGCACAAAAGCAACCAATGTAGCTTTAAAATGGTGTAGCAATATAAAACGAAATACGTTCTCATTCGTGCTATATAGTCGTCTCAGTCGTGCTATATAAGGGAATATACAACGGCATCAAACACAATTCAGTCAGTCACAATCAAGGACCTATCTGTTTTACAACATACACTTAAGAACACAGACATACACAAAAGACATACACAAAAGAACACGCATATTATACCAACTCACAGTGAAGCTTAAATGAACTGTCACGTTAACACAGGATTACAATTTAGCGGCCTGACAGACGTTCACAGCACAACTTTGTAACTTATGACCGAGATGGTTTTTAACCCTGTTACACTTGAGAGTATGGGAAACAGTAATTTTACGAAAGGCAAGATAGGATAGAACCATTGGATCCTTGGCTTGACAACAAGAGACCCGCTTTTGACCATAGCAACATATCCATAATGCCCTTTATAAAATTAAAAAAATAAGATTGCCTTACTATACTAGTATACTACTATATCAACCATAAAAAGTATACACACTACACATACAGTGGACCAATGCGTTTGCTATCTTCACAGCAGAGGTTTCACACTGATGAAGACCTTTTCATTGGCAGGATTACAGTGACTTGTCAATATGGCCACTGCAGATACACCGCTCACAGTATCAACTTCAAGAAGTCATTAAGCAATGGTCTCTGTAACAATGTGTGTTTCTCAATTCTGCATCAATGACGTTGCATCTTTTAGCTCACTCTCCCTGGATATAAAATCGACCAATTAAATTGATTAAGTGATTATAAAGTCCTTGGTTACAGTTGCTGAAACAGGTCTCTTCAGCTAATTACTGCTCTGGGGGATCTTAAGAGTCTTATGCTGTCACTAGGAAACCAGAATAGGGGAAGACAAACGTGGCATTAATGTCAACTACCTGCATTTATCCCACACTACAGTAAACACAGATCTTGTTCCTTGTTCCTCACACAAAAGTGTACATGTAGAAAGTGTGTGTGTGTGTGGTACAGGATTTACATGGTACCTTTACATTATCATATTAGGACAGGTAAGAATCATATGTTTTTAATATGGGTGTGGTTTTACCTGTAAGATGTGCTCAGGGATGTTTTTCAGTCCCTTGGGTTGAAAAGTGGCAAGATGCAGGAAGTTTCGTCCCTCTTTGTCCTTGATTTTCATATTTGCTCCTTTTTACAGAAAAAAAATAGACACTGAGTGTCATGAATTTATTGTGTTAAAGTAACACATTGTAGAAATTTCACAGAAAGGTTTATGCTGCAATGTTATTTTGTGCAACACAAAAGGTATTCCTGGCGAATTTTACAAGAGTTAGAGACTCAATGTGCATAAGTCAATGAAACAAGAAATCATAATTTTGTTGCAATGACTGTTCTACAAAAACGCACACAATTTTACACACACACACGTGTGTGTGAGTGTGTCTGTGCATATGTGTTTTTTTGGCGTGTGTGTGTTGGTACATGTGAGTGCATGTGTATTGTAGCATATGCCATTTTTATATTATTGTTTTAATTAGCCAGTGACTCACCTTTAGACAGCAAAAAGGCCACGGCCCTCCATGCTCCACAGCTTGTAGCCAGCAAAAGTGGAGACAGGCCTTTGCAGTCAATGCAGTCAATGTCTGCTCCCTGTTCCCAACATAATGAAGCCAACCGATGTATATTTAGAAATGTCACCAGATACGAATGAAGGATAGATAATTAACATCTCTTGTTCAAGACATCAGAGGAGGCATTCATCTGTTAAAACACATCTCATTTACATGTCTATTTGAGATCAGTGAACAAAGAAGAAACGTGACATCTGGCAATTTTCTTTTTTATTCTTATCCAATAAGCGTGGTGTTTACCTTCGAAATAAGATATTCGGCCAATTCCACATGATCAAATATCGTTGCCCTGGAGGAAGGAAAACAGGATGTTCATCCTGAATTGAAGTGGTGTCACTTTAGCATTGAACAACAGAGTTGAGTTATGCTCTCTCACACACACACACACACACACACACACACACACATACAGATACAGACCTACGGAGACAGATGTAGTGAGAGAATGGGCAGTCTATGCCTATACAAAGTCCATGTAAGGTCAAGATTGTCACTGAACAGATGGCTTTTGCAGATCAGTATTTTTTCCCCCATAAACCCAAACAATTCTGTTTGGGGTCACACAAAGGTTAAACAGGCAGGCAGCTAAGGATTCAAAGGTAATACTCAGGCTTATGCACAAGATGAATCAGCCATGCTAATATCCGATCTTGTGTTTGTCTTACTGCAGGATACATTTGGCTTGTGCCACTGTCTATCAGAGAGATGGATAAGAGTTCAAACAGAAGGCAGCCTATCACGTGGCATTTAACACCTTGCCTGTATAAAACCACTCCAGCATAAATGGACATTTTCCTCATTTTATTGTTATGGCACTGGTATTAAAATCAAAAGTAATGATGGGCTGGTGTTTTGAGCCTGCTTCAAGTGCACAATGGAAAATGCTTGGACCAGATGGCTACACAATCTTTGGGTTATCTGTCATTATGCTAACTTGTGCATGGGAACTTCAGAGAGGGTAAAAGCGGAGGAGTGTACTGTATAAGGATCTTATAAGGGCCTGGCTCTGCTGGCTATAATAAAACTGGCCAGAGCATGGGGACGTCATTGGCTCTTTTTGTAACGCTGAAGGATAAACTAACCTGTGCCATGGGGACCTATTGGTCCATCTGTTGGCTGATAACAATTTATTATACCAGGGTATTTTTTTGATTGACTATACATTTACCTGTGTAGAGAGATCTGACTGTCATTATGATGAGTAACCTGCCCTGTATACAGGAACCCTGACTAGCCGACAGAAATTAATCTGCATTGGGTAAAGTTGTTGGGGACATATAACCAGGCCTGTGAATGTCTCTATGGTTGTGTACAGCTCTGAACAGTCTGTTCAGCCAATAATAATCTAACCTGTGCTCAGGGTGTTCTGGTTGTAATATGATAAACACCCACAGTAGATGGGGTCTAGTTGTCAGATTAAAAACACATCACTGTTGGCTAATCTGCAGACTCAGGTCATCTGATAATAACCTGTGTATGGGGAGGTCTGGATGTAGGATATTTACAGTTTTTGCCAATAATTTGCACACAACTTGAAACGAAACACATCAAATACAGCTTTTTTCATACAGTGGCTGAATGAATATTACTCTCTATCTGTGTAAACTGAGGGAATGTACAAATGCAAATCACAACAGAACAGTGGCTGTTTCCTAAATGGCATACTGCTATACTACTAACTACAATACATGGACACGGAGAGTAAAACTGCAAGATTCCTTTGTATCACGAGAATTTGTGTGTGTTTGACTTGTTAGCTCACTTTATAATGTGGTTTACTATAATGATGCCTCTGTTATGTAAAACAAGTACATGAGTAAAATGGTCACACATTTTCTTGGTATAAAAAATCTAGCAATGGTATGCATCTGACTTTCTACAAGTTGTATGTGGGGCAGTATGCCATTTCAGTGGTTTTACTATATTTTGTAATTTACAGTATTCTGTGAGTATAGTATATTCTGGAACAGAAAATACAATGTGTATACTAGTGTACAATGTGTTACCTTGTCCCCTGTTTCTGCATATCATTGTGTTGCACTGCAAAAAGGTCATTACATGGATAATACATCACTTAGAGGTTTAAATATAATGTCCCACCACAAAAAGCAACAGGCCTACAATACAGGAAATAGGACAAATATGTAAATAGAGCTGAATGGAGACTGATTTGAGTTATTGCATTTTATTTCTTTTAGGCTTTGACTTTAAAGTTAACTGTTTTGATAAGAGTAGCTAAATGTCTGCAAAACATGCTGTAGTTGTGCAGAATTTTGTTAGGAATGAACGTTGACCATAAGAAGTATTTATGAATTTCGGGTTGAAGTGGTGATTGAATGCAATTGTCCTAAAGCAGTGCTTGTCAAACTGGGGTACGAGTACTACTGGGGTTACGTGGATCAGTTCTAGTGGGTACGCAAACTAAATCTGTGAATGGGTTAGCTCAGCTCTCACCAGCATAAATAGAATAGAACGCCTTTATTGTCATTACACAGAGTGTAATGAGATTCAAAGCTGCCACATAGAGTGCACACATAAAATGGATTGAAAAGTATGTACAAATCCAATATGCAAAAGAAAAATATGTATATATATATTTACACAACAAAAGATAAAACCGTATAAATAAAAAATAAAATAAAATAAAATAAAATATAAAATAAGTAATAATAATAAACATGGTTTGTTGATACTCTGGTGGTATAGGTAAAGTGACATGTGACAGCAGCATTCAGTAATAAAATAAAATTTACATTTAAAACAGTAATAAAGATAACAAGGGAAAAGATCTTATGCCCAGACTATCCTGTGTCAGGCTCCTGTTGTGTGATGGGGACAAAAATAAGATCTTCCTGCTCGGCCTTCCAGTCTGGTTGCCTGATAATAAATTAACCTCTGTAGAAAGGTCTGGCTTTTGGGTTATATTATTCACACACCTGTGCAGGGGGGTCTGGTTGGCCCCGTCCCTCATGTTGACGATGTCGTCGCCGTGGTCGTAGGAGTCGAGCATGAGCTTCACTGCTTCAATGGCTCCCTGGGTGCAGGCCAGGTGCAGAGCTGTGGATTTGTCAGCCTGGGTCGGTCGTAAACGCCCATCCGCCCACACACAGACATACAGAGCGTGAGTGGGTGCACATGTACACAACATAACACACACACACACACACACACACACACACACATGCAAACACACCACACACAAACACACACTCTCTCTTTCTTTTGTTCTCTCTCTCTCACACACACACGCACACATGCAAACAAACCACACACACATTCTCTTTATTTCTCTCTCTCTCTCTCACACACACACACACACACATACACAAACATGCAAACACACCATACACTAACACACTCTCTCTCTCTCTCTCTCTCTCTCACACACACACACACACATACACACACACACGCAAACATACCACACACACACTCTCTCTCTTTCTCTCTCTAACAAGACAGAGGCTCACAGACACACATGCATGCATAACAACATTTATGCATACAAAGATATACTCACACACAAACATGCTCACACATATACAAAACCGCCCACACATGCACACACAAACACATTACCACCCACACACTGATAGAAAGAGAGAGAAAGAGATGAACAAAATGAAGATGATGGTGGCCCATTACGGACAAATGACAGAGCCCAACCCTGCCAGGCCTTGGCAACTCCTCCTAAAACGAGTCCTGGGCAATCTCTTTGTGAGTGTGTGTGTGTGTGTATATATGTGTATGTGTGTGTGTGTGTGGGGGGCAGGGTAGTAATCCAAACCATTAATGGGGGGATTTTGACTGGGACTGCAATGGGCCTTGTTCCCTCAGGAAGTAAGTAGGTGTCATTTATATCAATTTAGCGATCAGAGGCTTTTTAGCCACAGCAGCTCCATGCTAGCGCTGCTGCCACTCTCATTGAGATGAAATTAAGGAGAGTAGCCCAAGTGCTGCCGAGGTTTCAAGCCAAACCTGATCTGACAAACACTGATTCAGCTCTGGTCTGGCCCAGAGCTGGCACTGAACAGATTTCAGGTTCACATTGAAGTCGTATCTATTACACAGCAGGCTGATGTCTGTGGAAGGCACAACTCTCTCAGTTGTGTGTGTGCATATGTGTTGGCTGTTTTGGGTTGTGTAGTGTGTGTGTGTGTAGATGTGTGTTGGCTGTTTTGTTTACAGCCATGGGTTTGAGGTAAAAGACCCGATTGGTTATTGGCCTGTAATTAGATATAGGTGAGCTGCTTTGCCTAGAGTCGGTTTCATAATGATCACTCAGCTCGATTCCCATGTAAGAAGCATTCTGATTTATTGGTCTTACAGTAAAATATATGCTGGACTCCAGAAATGAAGGTTACTGGGTTTCATGGGACATGCAGATTCAAGTTGTTTTATACTCCATTCTGCATTCTGTCGATGCAGGCGGATATTTTCGAAGGCTTTCTGTAAATGTTGTCAAGCTTTTTGTGGCATTGTACTGACTGGAAGTGTTTGGTAGCACTTTACTTAAAAGCATTTTAGCAGCCTCATAGCTCTCACAAAACCATTCCATGCGCTTACAGTGTACTGTCACCATTATCTTTAGTTAGGATGATATCATGACAGCTTGAAGACATGAAATGAAGTTGTTATGGCGTTTGAAATTTGGAAATCATATTAATTATCATGACAGCTACCTATTATAGTAACTTGGTACATGGGAACAGAATGTTAGAACAGAAGTTTTTGTATTATGCTCTTTGCAAAGGCCTAAAAATCTATTTTCTTTTCAAAACTAAAAACTAGACGTGTCAAGATATCCAGTGGTGTTACTTGAATGTTTCTAGTACAGAAGCTTTAAATGTGTGTTTACAGCGGTCCTCAATCTCCCCCCGGAAGAGAGTGAACCACAAAGTGTTAGCATCATGTTAATGACATGGCTATGACATGTCTTTTTGAAGTTGGAAAAGTCTTGCAAAGATTTCTTTTATTCACCTGTTGCTGATTAACTCTTGCCCCTTTTTCAATACAGAGTTTGATGACTTCTGTGTTACCACCACGCACAGCCAGATGCAGAGGACTGCTTTGGTTTTTGTCCAGGTAGTTGATGTGAGTGTCAAGGCTGTGTCCTGTCTCTTCCCCTGTGTCAAAAATCACACACAAGCGTATATTAGCAAACCCATTGGACGTCACAATCTGTGAGGTTGTCGTAAACTACCTAAGTATTGAAATCAGAATCAGTGTCAAGTTAGCATCAATCAGAGTCTGATTCAGTGTCCACCCCATTGTTTACTGAAGGAATCTCTAGGGCATTTCAAACTATAGTACTGTTGTTCAATATAACAGAGTTCTGTCGGTAGGAAAAAGAACAGTAAAATTAGACCGGATAGCAAATCGGCAGCTAATGCTAACTAAACAGTACAAAGAAAATGAAGCTGAAAGTGAGTGTCTGTGCCTGGCTCAGTTAGCATTAGCTGTCAGTTTGCTAACGAGAATTTGTTGTACCCTAAGTTTATAATTCACTTCACATTTATATTATCATTCACGTCATGGCACTCGGTGACCTAACATAACAGGGTTATGGGTTACAATGTTCTGCAATAATCCCTTAATCAAGAAGTTTTGCTTATTAACCTGACTTTTTCTCTGTTTAGTGAAGCTGGTGTATCTTTATCTGAAGCCATGTTGTCTCTCTCCCAGTGTATTCCATTTAATAAAACTCCTTTTCCTGTTGTTTTTTTGTTTTTTTTTAACATTGCCTAGCTGGGCCATCATTTATCTGGGGTATCTATATTACCATCACATCTGAGCCTGTATGCAAACAAATTGTCCGACAACTCATGGACAAAACATACACTGATTTGACAAATGATGTCGTGCCTCGAAATAAAAACAAAGCTTGTGCGCTTTTTGTCCACCTGACAGAAAGTTGTGACTGACTGGACAAGGGTCAACGCATGCTGGCGTTCAATTTTTCATTTGTGAAAACATGGGGTTTGGTTTCACAAATCAAAACAATTTGAAATGCCACAGACCTCCCAAGTCAACAGCTTACGCAAAAAAGACAGCATACCTTTCTTTAGAATCACTTCCATGGCTTCCTTTGCCCCAGCAAAAGTGACTGCGTGGATTGCATAGTGGCCCAGCTTATTCTGGGAGCACAGCTTTGCACCATAATTAAACTGAGGGTGAGACAGAGAGAAAGAGTGTGTGTGTGTGTGCGTCAGAGAGAGAGAGAGAGTTATTGTTGTCATCATCACAGCAGTGTATGTAGTATTAGACATTAGAGAGTAGTTAGCATATGTACACAACCCCAGTTCGGTGATATTATTTAGGTCTACTGTTTTGTTTGCAAATGATTAACACACCAAAATGTGTGCAGAGAAATGAGTCTAAACCTCAGATGTGTTACTCAGACTGTGCTCATGTTTGTTTGTCATGTGATTAGAATAGTCTCTCGCTCTCACAGGTGCACATATGCAAAATGTACAGGTACTGTCAGTTAGCATAAATGGTAAGGTGACCAGATGACCTCGAGTTTAGTGGTCTGCCCCAGGTAAAATACAAGAAAACCCACTTTGTCCCTGAATTTTGAAGGTAAAACATTACTTATTTTAATGGTGTTGACTGTAAAAATAGGATTTCCCTGGTTCCTAAAAACAATTCTGGGAAATGTCCCAGAGTCAAGGGACCAGATGAGAGGTCTGGTCACCTTAATATAGAGGGAAATAGTTTGAATAGGCTATGTTCACCATATGGTTTTTCAAACACTTCACAGATAATATTCTAATGTCTTGGTTGGATAAAATAAGATCTTGGCGACAGGAGGCTGATTACAATATTCTTTCAGACTCCTACACTGTAATTCTCTCACTCTCTTCATTCCAATACATTTTTACATCCCGTTTTATTTATTTGGCTAGTTTTTCTTCATCTGCTCTCTCACCAGTATGTGAAGAGCCTGGCAGTTGTTGCTGGAGCAGGCCAGCATAACAGGAGTATTCCCTAGATCTCCTTCCAGGTTGGCATTTGTGGCACTAAAGGACAGCAGGAGCTGCGACAAGAGAGAGGGGAGAGATCAAACACCTGCCATGGCTCACAGGAAAAAAGACATCACACCATCACACACCTGTGTTTGCCCGAGGGAACAAAAAAAAAAAATCCAGTATTGATTAAGTTCAAGTCACAGCTGTTTTGGTCTCATTGATTGGACGGGGAGTAAAACTGCTGCATCTTAAATAAATGCAGTTTACAAGGTGAAGCACATTTATCAGTCTGTGTTTTGTTTTATGCTTCCATCTGCATCTTTTAGATAAGGTTCTTTTTTCAAGGTTAACCCTAAAACTTTATTATGGAATTGGAATAGGTATTGATAGGAAGGAGGTATATTTAAGATACAAACACACAAGTTTGATTTCATCATGCTTCAGATTCCAGTGTTGGTGATACATTCATTTAAGCCAAATGTTAGTTTGCTACAGTCTTTATTTGTAGATGTTAACATAATCAACTTCATCAAAGAACAGTGTGCCACTTCCAAGTCAAAGTACCTCCCTTTAAAATTTTATTGGTTGTAAAACACCTAAATGTTAACAGAGCACCTGCTGTTGTTAATAACATTTAAAGTGCTCAAGTGCTCTGGTGCCCTGGTCTGGCATGAATCTCAAGTCCGGATTTGAGTTGAACTGTTGCCTCTGAGCTTTTAGTGTCATGGCTCAAGATACGGCTTTGGCAGAGCAAGACGAGAGGTCGCAGCGTGGAGAAAGGTCACTGATTCTGTAAGTGGATAGTCATTGTGCCAAACATGGCCTCTCTCTCTCTCTTTTCTCTCCTCAAACCTCTCCATGATGCTCACCCTCTTTTAAACAGATCCATATGTTCTCTTCAACATATATATATATATGAGAACATATATAATATATATATATATAATATATATATATATATATATATACATACACATACATACATACATACGTACATATGTACATACATGCATAACATATGTACTTATATAATATATATAACAATTATAACAATACAAGGTACAAGGATACAAGGACATTTTATTGTCACATGCATATGGTTATTGAGTGTAAAAAATGCAGAGAAATTGCATCTGTTTCTCAGCCTATTTGTGCATGGGTGGGTGGGGGTGTAGGAAGGGGCAGGATAAAGTGCATATAGGCCATAAAGTTCATATGGGGGAATAGCTTAGGGCTGCATTGAGATGGGAGGGGAGTGGATGATGTGAAAGTGATGAATAATGAATAGTAATTTAACTGTTAGCATAAAATAAAAAGTCATGGACTGATAGATGTTTTCTTCTCAGTTTCCCATAGCTTTTTATTCCTTTAATCTAAAATGTCAGATCTTCACTCTCAGCTGAGAGGATATTGTCTTGTTTACAGATGTCAGTTACTTTATTGACCTAACTAAAACAGGCAGTGAGCGTGTTAGCAAAAATCATTATAGGGGTTATTGTAGTTAACTCATTATTAAAGTGCTAATGTAAGCGGAATAAACCGATATTCGTTATCGGATTTCTGCCGTTATCGGTTAATGAGAAACCTGTTTAACACACACAGGTTTCATCAATATTTCAATTTCTTCAAGACAGTTATACACCGCAAACAGGTTTATTTCATTCTTTTGTATCTGCGCCTGTGCGGGACACATTGGCAAACCCGAAGAAATACATTTACAATTGACCGAATCATGTAAACCCACTTGGTTTTGGATTTCTTATATGCATGTAAACACCTAAGAACGGATAATTACAGTTACCTGATTATTGGCAGTTATCAGTTTATTGTAATTATTTAAGTGTGGCCAGTGTCTGTATATTGCACATTGCCTATATTGCATACTCTATATTGACACTGTTGTTTGGAAACTCTGGAAAATTGTACTAATTAATTTGTCCGAATAATATATCAAATACGAAAGGAGGCTACCCAAGGCTAAATAAAGTACGTCTGTCATTGCAGTACCACTGACCTCCACCATGTCGTTGTATCCCTTGCTGATGGCCAGGTGTAGAGGAGACATGCGGGCAGCATTGAGGATATTGGGGTCGGCACCCAGGTCCAGCAGAAGCGCACAACTGTCCACCTCATGCTTCTCCACGGCCCAGTGTAGTGGTGTGCTACCCTGATCATCACTAACGTTCACATCTGGAGGTGGGGAATGGGGCAGGAGGGTTAAACATAATAGCTCATGCACTGTGTTAAAGTGCTGAGGTATGTGAGTGTTTTCTCTTAAGAAAAGAAAGGAGTAAACAAGCATATTGTGGATCCAACAAACCAGTAAGACCATAATTAGTAGCTCTTGTATCTCTTGCCTTAAAATTTCTAAGTGGAATGCACTTACAATGCACCTCCTCACACACACTCTCTTTTTACTGCACTTCTATCACACTCCTACAAATGTGGTAACACTCCTACTGAAGTGTGGTAAAAGCTTTGTCAAATGCATACATGTAAATAATTGGATGAGACAGTCTACTGTTCTGTCTCTTGCTCTGCAAATAACTTTATGAAAAGCCCTCTGATGAAGTAGGTGTTGCTACAGTATAACCAGAGAGGGTAAAAGTGGAGCGAGAGGCACAAACGTTCGTTAAGTTCCAGGGGGATCTAGGGGGAGGGAGAGTTGAGCCCTCATATGTTGATACAGATCATTGAAATGTTTATATTGTGACGTAATGTGACACTCCTATTTATGCAAACCAGCACTATTCACATTCACTCCAATTGTAATGTATTATGTTGCTCTATCATGGTCAGTATTCAGTGATCTTTGGTATAACCCAAGTCACAAGTCACCTTGAACAGTATTGTTTCATTTTCAAGTTTTGTTGTTGATGTTGTTTCAAGTTCAAGTTTTTTTGAGTGCATCTCAAAACTACAAACACAGACACATTGCTTTAAGAGATGTTAATTGTGAACCTTTGCGTACCACAAAGCATTCTATTTAAACATAGTAACCCATGTTCCCACTGAAGCTTCTGTATTGCTGAATGACACAAGTACATCAGTGTTATAAAGAAAATGGACTATTGTTTCATGTTGAAGTTGATTTGTTAATTTGAAGTTGATTCACTATACTGAAATCAATGTCAGTGAAGTGTGTGCTCAAGAGGGGTGGTCAAGGGGAGGATAGAGAAGGGAGGAAAGGGGTGGAGTTCCATCAGAAGATAGGGGGAGGTTCTCTCCTTCACCTTATCACCTTGTTTAAGTCATTATTTCCTGGCAAGAACATTTCATCACTTCTCTGCTTCTGTGTGTGTGTGTGTGAGAGAGAGAGAGAGAGAGAGAGAATATGTGTGTGTCTGTTTGCTCTGCTTTTATCTCGCCCTTCCCTAACCGCAGATGACTTCAGGGGACAGAAGCACTCAGTGCTAAAAAAAAAAATCACTTTGCTCTACAGTTACTGTATTTCATTCTAGTGCGAGGAATGCTTGAGCCAAGTACATGTCTCACTGTGTGTTTGTGTCAGGAAAGTCAGATCTCCTTATCTATTCACATAATGTGATGCCTCCCCCCTGTTATTTCTTGAAAGCAAAGCACTCCAAATCAATAGTTTGATCAACTAAGGGAACCCCCTCTAGAATTACTGTGTAAGACTAAAAACCTTGGTGGTTGCCTTGTGGTACTGATACAAACTCCTTCACACAACATCCATCTTCTGTTTTCTTGTGGTCAACAACAAAATGGAAGCACTATAGAATTAGTCAGTCTAGTCTGAATCTTGAGTCTTTAGAGAGATATGAGGGTGTTTAATAGGCAATAACCACAGCTCAGGATATATAATGGCAAAGGACTTTATCTACATCTACAGATCTACAGAAGCTACATCTCAGCAGTTACTTGCATTAGGATCTGAGTGTGCTTTCTGAGTGTGATCTAAGTATTATTAACAGAAGCTATAGAGCTAATTATTCCCAGCCGAGTCTCCTTGCAAACATGAGTATGTGATATTTACATGATTACGGTCCCCCTAAAATTTGATTACACCAATTTTATAAGATCCCATTACAGGCAAATGACCAAATACTGTTGTCAGAGACACCACCAACACAGGCTAGTGAAGGACTTGAGAGGTCTTGGCTACTCATGGGAATTGAAGAGAGTACCAGTAAAATGCTGTGACGTGACACTCACCCTCTGGTCCGCCGGCGGTGACCAGCAGCCGGATGGCCTCCAGACTTCCCCCGGAGGTGGCGTGGTGGAGCAGGGTGGCACCAGCGTCATCCTTGTTTGTCAGGCACTCTGGGCATTTCCTGATGAGGTTCTCCAGGCATGCTGTGTTCCCCTCATGGGCCCACTAGGCAGTGGGGGAGGGATGAGCAGGAGGATGGGAAGACACAGGGAAGAGCAGAGGATAAACAACAGCAAGCACCTTTCAGCTGGCCTGGAACAGTTTGTGAATTCATCTATAGGATTTGTTTCCCATCACCATAGTTGCTAACGAATGAGGACAATTGCATTGCAACCATCTAACTTAGTAACTCAGTTTACCTATGGTGTTGGAAAATGACACTACATTCTTTACTTCATACTTCAGATTGAGTCATCAATTTGGTTTACATGTGTGCATGTGCGCGCATGTGTTTCTAAGGCCTCATTCACACAGGCCTCATTCACACTTTTCGTGGTCCATAACCACTGCTGTTTATTCGCGGTGCGTGTGCGTCTCTGTATTCCATATTAGGGCTGTCAAAGTTATTAATGCGGTAACGCAATCTCCCTTTATCGCAATTTTAAAAAATGTTGTTAAAATGCTGTTAACGCAGGGTTTTTAAACAACAGTGAACTGGGCTCATCTTGGTAAGGAACAAGGCAGATTCTTGCAGGTGACTAGCATGGAAAAAAAATCCATTAACTTTGTGGTCAAATGTAGCCAGTGGCAGTTCTTTGGGGTGGCAAACAGTGGCAGCTGTCCACAGCCCCCTGACCGACTCGTCGTCACATATGGCACCCCAGCCCATCAGCGACACATCTATCATCACCACCACTCTCCTCAGGACCGGACCCATGGTGACGCCTTGAGTGAGCCAGGCGTGAGACGGTGAGTTCTCTGTGTCAGTCCTTCCTGGGGTGGACACGGTGGCTCAGAAACCATCTCTGAAATGGCCTCATGTGTAGTAGTCCGTGTGGGACACGTGTGGCTGCCACTGCGAGCTAGCCAATAAGCCTCAGGCATTGGTGGACGTGGATGCTAAGCATGTCTGAATCGCTGTCAGCCATCTGTGTGACAGACAGATGTTCGCAGTTGTGTCCAGTATGAGCCCCACAGTCTGCTTACTGTCTGGGGGTCAGCAAACTTTTGGCATGGTATATCTTAAGACCGAGCGCACTCAGGTGTGCGAGGACATGGGTCATATGTCGATGCACAGACAAAGGGTCTGCATGTTCAACCACCGCATGTAGCTCAGCTACTAGCAGCATCTAGTGCCTTGCGCTCGCTGGGCAGGGGGGAAGGAGAGGCATCGCTGGCATCGCTCTCCTGGTCGGCAAGACATTCTTCATTGTACACGTTGAGGAAGAGGGCGTCTTCGCTCGCGTCGAAGCAGAGGTCAGGTGGTGGTGGAAAACCAGTGTGGGTTACCTCGAGTCCCACAAAAGAGATAGGAGGACTGCTGGGCATGCTTCTCTGGGTAGCAGGGAGGCTAAGTAAGCTAGTTAGCTGGCCTATAGCCCCCTGGTTAGCTTGTTACATTACATAACATTTATGCATTTAGGACACATTTATCCAAAGCAACTTACAAAAGAGGATAACATTCAAGCTACAACTCAATGAAAGATGGTCCATGGCCCATGTTGCCGACTGCTACGCAGCTCATTGCGGAAGCGGAGGTTGGACAGACTCATGGTGCTCTGGAGCGCTTCAAAGCTTAGCATGAAATTGTAGATGGTATCATGCAGTCAGAGGACGTTGAAAGGTGAAAGAGGAAGATGGCGCATTTGCCCCTGCATTTTATAGCCTGAGGGCTGAGACTAGCGCTTGTACACTTATTGCCTGATAACATTAGGCTTATGTACAATGTACAAAGCATTTCAGAAAGCTACCAATCCAGACAACTATTGTCTCAATGTAAATAAGCATCTGGGGAAGTTTTAGGTGGGAATATCTATTGGTTACTGTTTTCACTATAGAATTACATCCTCTGGTTCAACTACTATATGTGCCCCCCTGAAAAAACACTGGGCCCACCTTGGCCCCCCATTAAATTTGGTCTAGAACCTCCCTTTAATGTAGCTCTACAACTTTAAATGAACCAGCAACATGACCAGTTATGTAGCCTACATTATGCGATGCGTGCAAATTCACTTTTCTGGGGGGAAATGCAGAGTCTTGGGCTGATGGCCCATGGGCTACGATCGTGAATGCACACACTTCCTTACCTCCATCTGGACTGTAGGTAGCCTAGTGATTTCCAAATAGCCTGCTGCTTCACATGACCAAACTGTCAGGAGTCAAACTCCCTCTTTGCTCTTCATAGTGCAACGGTAGCTTGCAGCCATTACAGTTAAGCAGAAACTGTTGTTTCTCCAAATCGTATTTTGAACATATGTATAATAAATGTCTGAAATACTGTTACTTTGGAAAGAATAAAATCAAACCTCGAATTCCAAATATTCATGCATCATATTCTGCACAACTTCCTATCGTAGAGAAGATCCTCATTATAATTATAATTGACGCTGACATGCATAGACCTATATTCAAGATATTAAACTGCTATGCTGTAGGCTAGATAAAGTCTGTGATGGTCAAAGCTAACATTTTTCATAGAAATGTATTTAAGTACAAATTAAACAGATGTTGCAACAAGTGTTTTTTTTTTTTTTTTTACATAATTATTATTATTATTATTGTTTTACATTTTCACATAACTACATAATTTTGTGAGATTAATCCCAATTGACTTTTTAAATCGTTTCACAGACCTAGTTTTAATAATTGCACATGCTGTTAATCTGTATAATCTTGCAAAAGATACAGACAGGAGTAAGAATTCTGTCCACTCATAATGGAAATACAGGATTTTATATTGACCACATTTTTTTACCAACATCTTCCAACATCTCTGCATTTTTTCATCAATAATACCACTCCTGAACAATTGCAACAATAACTAATAACAATACCTTCTGAACAATCACTTGGTATCAGCACAAGTTTACGGAGCAAGCATCACTTACTTCGAAGACCTTCTCTGAATCCAGGATTAAATCATCGATGTCAATAATGCATTTGTAGAAACTGTTCTCCTGGGCGACTGACATGGGGAGATGCTTTCGAGAACCAGCTTTCTTGGTGCTGGAGACAGCAGCTGTGGGGAGAGAGTAGGAAATGTCTTCAGGATGAGGTCAGACAAGAGAACACAGATTTGATTAGTGCTCTTCTACATCACATTACTATTTCTCATCCCTAGGAGAACATTTGTTAGTTAGACAAGTTAAACGTTGGCAAGGATGTTGTCCATCCCTATGGCTTTCTCACCAGAAGCAACAAAGGTCCCTGTGGACATTACTATCTTCAACTTTATCTACAATATAAAATTGTTAAGTTAAAAACTGCAAAAATTGTTTTGTTTGGAAAAAAAAACAATTATATGTGACACTGCATGGGCAGTCACCAAAGCCATATGCCCAGCGGGAATTCTGTTCCATGAAAAATCTTGTGTGAACCCACTACAGATACATATTGGTAAGGTGGAGGACACTGAAAATGTCCTTTTAACAAGGATAGGTAGGTACAGATAGGTACAGAAACTACTGTGTTTGGGTTCACAATATGTGGAGTCTTAATTATATAAAAAGTCAACAAGCTCCTATGTGTACACCAGGTTCTCAGCAGTACAAGGTGAAAAAAATCTATATAAAACACACATCATTACAGAATTGAGCATCTTATCATGTCACGATTAGGTTCCTAATTCTCAGATCAATAGCCATCACAAAGGTCACTGCCATCATAATTATGCAATTGTAGCACATTGATACCTGCTCTTTGCCTGATTAAATTTCTCCTGATCATACTCTGAAAACAATTACTGTCATGACTCATCACAAATGACTCATGTTGTCCATCACACTGTTTGTGGGGGAGGTGCTGAGTCTTACTCGGATGTATAATCCATCTATCCAAACAACATGACCACGAGCGCTCGACAAATTCAACAGGTCTGGCCAACCTCAAAGAGACTGACAGTATGCCATTGTACAAAACATGCCAAAGTTCACCTAAATATGGAAAAAGTCACTGTGCATGTTTTGAGGTTCAACACAAGGTTCATTTATGGCTCAATACAATAAAGAATTACAATTTCATTCAACACTCTAAAAATATCAATATAAAAGAAATGTACTGTATGTAAAGGAAATGTACTGTTTTCTATGTCATTTTATGGACAGAAAATGTTCTTTGTTAATGCCCGTATATCAAGAAGCTTTCCATGAATCAAAAAAGGTACTTACAGCAAATTATCAAAACATTTTGTCTTTTTACAGATTGCTCTCACTGAGTGCACACAGGTTAGTTTTGAGTGCCTTACCTACACAGACATCCATCACTCTCTGAATTTTGCTCATTTCTTCCATTTAAACACACTAGTACATACAACAATTAGCCATGAGCAATCGTTCTGGAAGAAACTCAAATATAGAGCTCTTTCTTCATTTATAATGCATTCTAGTTGAGCTTAGAACTGTGCTGTCCCTCCTTTCCTTTGCTGTGATGAAGCAGAAACCAAGTTAAACTCAAAGACCAGCCCCACTTGAATAAATATGACGACCTTGGCATATGAAGGAACACAATAAGGCCAGTGTTTGCTTTGTGATAAACACATAGTCATATTAATCATTCACTCTCAGCCCGACGTTGCTGAGACCTCACTGGAAATAAATTACTCCCAGAACATCAGCCAGAGTGAGATGATTACTGATAGCACTTTTCCATATTTCGATGTGTAAAACCCAGACGTAGAGTTCGATTAACAACTCCTGTGTGGAGTTGTTCTCAACAGCCCTTAAGCACGTCGGTGTATTAAAGTATGATTTTCGCGAACAGATCTAGACCATCAAGAGTAGCATTTCTAGAAAGCACTCATTACTGTTCTCTTATTACAGGGGTAGTTGTAAAGAAGTAGTACTGTCATAGTCATAGTAGTAGTAGTAGTAGTAGTATACATCTACATATGTAATTTGTCATTTAACTACTCTTTTTCTCCGATGCAACTTACAGTACATTGGGCAGATCCTCAGAGGTAAGTTGGGGTTAGATGCCTTGCTCAGGTAGCAGGAGTTTAGCAGTGTTTTGGTATTCCACTCAACCATCACTTAATTGCCTAGTTCAAAGATTCCTTTCTGATTTCTTTTGGTTTAAAACACACAAATGTTTTAAAAGAAACACATCAGAAACATCTCAAACTTATTTTAACATATCTATTCGAACGGTACATACAATTACGTAGACTCACAGATTTCTACATGAACATAATGCTTGTGAAAATTTTGAGGTTAATCATATAGCAAAGATCATTTATTGCTTCTCAAAGGTTTTTTTTGTTTGTTTCTGCCTACTAACATGCAAAAAACACTAATAGCCTGAAAGACTACAACCCGGGACAACATTTGTAAAAAATAAAATCACAGTCAAATTCCAGTCCTTTGCTAAAACAAACAGGCATACCTTTATAAACTTCTAAGAGTCAGTATAACTCATAAAGATATTCAAACTCTCCTCCAGCCAAGTTGCTGCAGTCTGAATATTAATCTTCATTGTAATGACAACAGAATGGACAGAATTATAGTGTTCCTACCTGTTATGTGTCCTGATGCTGTTGAAATGTTCAGTCTTGTCTGTCTGTTCTGCTGCCTCCTCGAAACAACAGTGGCTATATACACAGCCTGATGCTATCCAGTTACAGCAGCCCGTGGCTGCCCACTACAGAGGCTGACCTGTATGGAGGATTTCCATGCTTCCTATGCAACCATAAACCACATGCTAATTTGGCATTAGGACTGGCCTGAGACGATAATGGCTGCAGTTAATGCAGCAATGGTTTCACCTCACTTGCATTTTGTGGTTGCGGATATTGCTTCTCATTTGATCTTTCAGACAGTGACTGGTAATGACTATAGAAAGTTTCTCCCTCACGGAAACTGATGGAAGTTATTTTTGTGCAAATTATATTATCCATGCAAAGCAGACAAAAGGCTGTAATCAATTTCACAGTGATGTAGCCTTAATCATACACTAAACCAAATATATGCAAGTCTATAAATTGCTCTACCAAATATTTCTGGAACTTTCTGTGATCTCTTGATCTGTCAATCCATTTACCAAAAACCTTTAACGTTATTTGGTCTCTTAAAGGGATTATCTGAGGTGAATCAACCCCTGGCCCTGTTGTTTCATGTTGCCGATTGCTGTCGGTGGGTATGAGAACAACAGAATTTGGTACAACATAGACCAAATAGCTAAATGGCAGCCAACCCTGACTGATGTGGTCAAGGAAGTTTAGTTTTCTTATCAGTTAGCATTAGCTGCCTGTTCACAAATTTGGTCTATGTTGTAGCAAATGCTGTTGCTACTGACATCACTTGGCTGCCTCAAAGAACAGGGATATGGGCTGATTGTCAGCATATATGAATCCTGTCATAGTGATGTATGAGTGTTCATATGTATGCCCATACATGTGGGAAAATATTAGCCTGGAAATCTAGACGCACCCTTGCGGTAGCAAATAGTTTTGCTCAGCGGGTAGGTCTAGTCACGCACCATTGGAGCCTTAGTAGGTCTACCATTGGTCTTACACAGGATTGGGAAGACCAATCACAACATTCTATCTTTGTAGAGAGTCATTGGGCGTACTTAGCATGATAATGACAGTGCAAATCAACCAAGTGGCCAAGGAATAGTCGTCGTTTGAATCGCCAATGGCTTCGACTTTGGAAGAGTTTTATTTGAAAGTTGAACAGAAAAAGGCACTCAAGTCATTAGTTTCAAAAAAAGACATATTTGCTGTTACTCTTATTGGCCATAGCACTGTCCAATTTGAAAGACAACCGCTGATTTAACCCCTAGGAATAAGCTCGGTCTATCGGTCATGGTCAGATAGTACATTTTGATGTTATAGTCTGGCTTGTCAGGCTAGGAAAATACCTCAATGAGTTTGGAAATAGCTTGATGTGGTCATATGGAGTGAGGGTGATTGGGGTGCCACAAAAACCTAATTAGACAATTCATCATCAGGTTGATGGGCATGAGGCCAAGAAGAGGAATTACACAACTATCCATGTAACAGTACACCGACATAACATTATCTATTCTGATCACACAGTCTCAGAGACCTGTGTCTTGTAACAAAGACTGAAACAATAAATTGAAATGCATTTTGAACCCGCTTATTGTACAAGGGCTCTAAAAGCCACATGGGACTTTTCACCTGGGAGATTTGCTTACATGTACAAATTATTTCCTGCTTAAGATACTAAAACTGTTTTCAAGGAAAACTGTAACTGTAAAAGCAAACTAGTAGATGAATGTGAGTTCACAGGTCCCTTCCACCGGATTATAGAATGGTCTATTGGGAAAGTGATAGGATTGGAATTAAAACTGGGTATAGTCTTTATCAAGAGGGATTATCAGATAAGGTATATCATTAACCATGGATTATGCTGTATTTCCATGGTCAGCAGGAAGTGATTATTTTATGTTACTTGTTTTGTTGTCTTATTGAGACATTTGAGCAGTGTTACAAAACAAGCGATTGCAAAACAAGGACTTCTAAGGACATTTCTGCAGCTGTCCTCAGAATCCTGTTGCTGGATAAAATGTGCTGGAAATTGTTATTGTTTGCAGGATAATGTGAATATTCCTAAATCTGGGATAAATAATCTATCTATCTATCTATCTATCTATCTTTCTATCTATCTATCTATCTATCTATCTTTCTGTCTGTCTGTCTGTCTGTCTGTCTGTCTGTCTGTCTGTCTGTCTATCTGTCTGTCTGTCTGTCTGTCTATCTATCTATCTATGACAAACTTCATAGGCTTTCTGGGCATATGTGTCTAAAACGTTTGATAATAACACTTTCTTGTTATTATCACATGATGTATGTGGTCTTGCACAATTGCTTAAATTCATAAGTTTCCACAGAGATGGCTAAAATGTTTTATTTTATAAGTCATCATAATGAAGGACATGATTCTGATTTCAACCACTGCAAAACAGGTGATGCTACAAGGAACAGTGCATATGTTCCGGACTGAAATGACACTTCCTGATTTTATAGTTTGATTCCTGATTTGAATAGTTTATCTGAGGTGTCTGGTTTGTTGGCAAACATATTATTTATGAAATATTTAATCCTGTTCTTTTAAAGTTCTTTTAAAATCTCTAAGCATTAGGTTAGCACAAAGGTGAAAGCTGCATATGAAAGCTGTCAGATTTGTAAGTACATGAATCAGATTTTCATAACTATAGTGCATTGTGTAGTATTCTATTAGACCTTCTGTGCCTACCTTCTGTTTGTATTGACTTACAGAGGGTAGACACAGAAGGTCTAATACAGTACTATGAAAGATGAAAGACAGGCCTATAATGAGTAGCTCATTTACATCATTACATTATTGCAGGCACACCTGCTAGGATACCTGCAAAGAAATGTTTGCCTGGTTATTATATTGCATGGCCATCATTCTTTCTCTGTGTTTGGCTCCTAGACAGTTTAATGATATGGTATATGCCATCAGAGCTTTCAATTTATGGCTAACAGTATGGAGCAAATAGAATGGCCATTGGATGCTGATGAATAGCATCTTTGGGGTGTAATTTTTCATTCTACAAATATTTGAAACATCAGTGTTTGTCTCCATATTTGCTGTGTTCAGCATGAATATCATGGGTAGGGGGTTAAAAGGTTTTGTCTATCACCCATTTACCTTCTACCAGCACTTTAGCAGAGACTGTTTGAGCACTTAAAGTAAATTGTCCAATGGAATACCGTTTGAGGCTAGCAACAAATATCACAGGCATGTATGTGACACACAGTAGGTCTTCATATACGTACCAGTTTGTGCACATCTCACATGTTTAAGCGTGACCTGACATTATTATAGCTCAACCCTATTTTTCAGCATAGGTTATGACTGAGTGGCCACTCCTGCTCACTCTTGTGCAATATTGAAAGGAAACTACATTTTCCACATGAGTGCATTCATAGACGGTCACCACCATCTGTGGCAGTACAGCACATTGAGTGTGAGTCACAGGAAAGGGGAAGGCAGCTGAGTTGTTGTGGGTTACAACATCAACCAGTCATTTAAGGAGACATAGACCCCAGAGACAAGTAATATATTTATTTGTATATTGTAGTGATATATTTATATGTATTTTCTGTAACACATTACACTGGGAAAATACACATTTTAGCAAATATTTTTTTATCTTGTTAGATGAATTTTGTACATATAACAAGATTCATGTTTTGTAGTATTCATTTAATTACATGCATTCATTTATCAGAATATATAGTGCAATCAGGAGTAACAGCACTGGAGTTAGTATACAATAATTATAACTTAATTACTATGTATTCAAAGTAGGCTTTCAGTCATATATTGATATATTTAGACACAGGATGATATATTAACAAGTCATGATGAGTTCTTAAAATGCCACTGATACTTATATCATAAAGTCAAAGTCAGCTTTATTGTCAATTCTTCACATGTACAAGACACACAAGGAATCGAAATTACGTCCCTTACTATCCCATGCTTAGACAAAGATATACATTGAACAAGACAAGCCAGACTATAACATCAAAATGTACAATCTGACCATGACCGATAGACCGAGCTTATTCCTAGGGGTGAAATCAGCGGTTGTCTTTCAAATTGGACAGTGCTATGGCCAATAAGAGTAACAGCAAATATGTCTACAACCACTGAGATCCTGAGTGTCTTGTCATCTGCCATGCCCTGTCTCTCAGTCCTATCAAAAAGATGTCGTGGTGAAGAACCAAGAGATATAGGCAGAGCTAATCGTCTGCTGCTACTGAGAAATGGAAAATCAGTGACTCATTTTGAGAGTTACTCACAAAGCTTTCAGCCTTTTTGGTTTGAACTGATGCTTCTCTCTAAAAAAGATGGCTATAGGCTGTTTGATTGCTGTGATTCAAATCAAAGGGATGTGTGAGACTTTTCTAATATTTTCATTTATAACCACTGACACCTCATCTGAGACACACTTCTATGATGCCTATAACTACTGAGTGTCTTTCATTAGTCAATAAAGTTATCAGAATTTAAGAACTTCAAAATTTCAGTTAAATGATCTAATTAGGGACAAGCTGAGAGCAGATAACAAGGATTAACACTGAGACTAGTGGAAAATGAATTGTAGATATGTTCAATAGAACTATTTTTAGTGAAAAAATGACATTTTGTATGTGCTGACAAGATTTGTGCTGTACGTAGTCATAAAGCAATATTTGATGGTGATTGTATAGTTGCAGAGTAGCCTAGATGTTAAAATGGCTCAGCATGATATAAAGTGCTGTCTTTTTGTGGAAAATAATTAATTTCTTTGTTCTTGTCTGTTTGTATACAGAAGTCAAAGTCTGTTACAGAGATACTGAAAGTTGAGATCATCCAAATTAGAGTTTCAGTGTATTTAACGCAGCTATGGTATCTGACTCATCATTTATATCAACAGATGTTGTATTTTTCAGTAGCAAATCATTTTCTATAACAAGCCTCAACAGCTTGAGGCTTCTCAATTCTTCGACATTTTTTTCAAAGCTGTTGTGAAGACTGCTCTTCTTAAGCATTCATGACAAGATCTCAAGAACTCCCTAACCTCACTTTCATTCTTATTGAAGCTTTGCTTAAGAATGATGCAATGACTTACACATCTGCACTTGTCAATAAAACACAAGGGCCCCCTCCTTGAAAAAAAAAATATGTGAACCACTCTGCATATTGTTTATGTAGTACCTTAAAGCTGTGAGCTTTAGTGGTGCAGCAACAGTAGGATAGCAAATTATTGTCTGTCTAATGTAATTTACCTTGATTTAATTTGGGATAAGTGTCCATTCACATTCATATGTAAATGAATATTCTATTTTTCAGTTGTCAAATACAGCCAAGGTATGAAAATATTCAAATTCATGAAATGAAGGGTTTGTGAGTAGGGATTGTGTAGGCACAATAAAAGCTCTCCACTTAATTGCAACTCTTTTGTAATGCAAAAATGGATTTAAGTAACATCAAAAGAGTGTACTTGAAGAGTCACTGCTGTGAGAAAACACTACAGTAAAGGTAGTTTAATGTTTACACATTTGCCTTGTCTTGTCAGAAAAAACTGTTGTTCAAAGTAGTTTTTTTTTCACTGTACTCTACTGTGAGCAACATACAGCTAAGGTACAGATTTACACAGGATTACCCCTGAGATTATGTTGCTTGCCAGAGCCTAGCAAATTGGTGGGATTTGCAAGCAGGTTAAATTGCAAACACCACTTTAGGACTAAATCCTTGTCACAGCATTGCTGTTTATGCAACACACAGACTGACCACCTGCGAACTTCACACATGAACTCCACTCTCTGACTTGCATGGTGAGCTGTAATCCGTCACATTTGCTTCAAACACAAACATTTGTGTAATTACATGTTTCCCAAGTTCCCAAGGTTTTTCCATTCATCTGACAGACAACTGTGGGATTATACAGTCCTCACACAACTATAGCATCTCTCACTTTCTTGTTTATAGCACTGCAATATGTTGTAATTGTAGACTGACTAACTAATTCAACCATACAAGGTTTGTCTTCACTTTTCTTCCTGTTCAATCTGTATTCACAGCCTGATATACCTGCATGTCTCTCTCTCTCTCTCTCTGTCTCTCTCTCTCTCTTTCTTTCTCTAACTCTCTTCCCCCTTATCTCTCTCTCCCTTGCCCTCTCTCTCTCTTGTGCTCTTTCTCTCTCTCTTGGTGTTTCTCTCTGAATGACTGATCACAGTAGAGAAGTGCTCATGAAGGCCTAGCTTATCTAAGAGGCTATACAGCGTCATTTTTTAGCGGCATTGACATCTCAGCCCCTGGCCAAACAGTGGAACGATGTGACATGATTAAAAACTTTAACCACCTATACTACACACACACACACACACACACACACATACACACACTCACAGTGTAATGCTGTCATGTGAACTTCATCTAGGCAGGAGTAAAACCAATCAGAGGTGATTTTTTACAAGGGAATTTAACCTATAAAATGGTGTGTATGCGTGTGTAAGAAGGAGACAATTTTTTGAGCGTGTGTGTTTCCAAAAGAAAGAGTCTCTCTGAATCTGTGTGTGTGTGTGTGTGTGTGTGTGTGTGTGTGTGTGTGTGTGTGTTGGTGAGTGTGTGTATGTGTGTGTGTGTCTTTGGGAATTGTTGTGAGTGTCTTGTGTGTGAGTGTATGGTGTGTGTTTCTGAATGTGTATGTGTATACAGTCCGTGTGTGTGTGTGTGTGTGTGTGTGTGCATTTGCCTGTATGTTATGTGCATGCACGCAAGCGTGTGGATTACTGTAAGGACCCGTGTGTGACGCTGTTTTGCTATTGCAGATCAATGAGGCCCCAGACTTGCACTAACAGGGCCCAAATCGCCTCCCTCAGGATGTGATAATCTTATTTACCAGTCTGGCACCATCTGTTGCCGTCTCCCGTGCCAGAACCTTCCGCAAGTCACCAGCCAGTCTGAGCATAGAGGAGGGAAAATGGGGATGGAAAGCAACTGTCAAATTTCCCATTTGCTTTGAGTTTGATCCCACAGCATCCAGCAAACCAGTATACTGCTGCAGACTCACAGCAAATGTACACAGAGTCATCGTGTCATTGTGAAGTGAATAGGAAACAAACACACACACACACACACACACACACACACACACACACATGCACACCTTGGTGGTTTATGCTATAAAACCACGCTGTATTGATTTCTAGTGTGTGGTCTGAAGGTCAAGAGAGGCCAAGGGAGAGGGCAAGGAAGATAGAGGGAGAGTAGAGACAGGGACGTCTAATAGTTCCGCCACAACGACAAGGCATTTGACCCCATCGCTTGACCCCTTCATTTGACAGGTGAGGATGTTCTTATCTGCCGAGCCGCCGACAAGTGTGGCAGGTAATGAGTTGCATCCGTACAATGAACACAAGGGCAGCGCTGAAGGTCACCCACAAAGGTCGCGTGTCCACTCACCTATGTAATTTGTTTCAAAGGTCCCTGTGATGAAAAGTTCAGCGTCTGCTATTCCAAACAGCAGCAGCCTGTCAAGGACGGTGCAGGAAAAGCACTGCCTTTATGAGAACACAGAACTCAGTGTGATGACAAAAAAAAAATAAAAATAAAGGCTTGAGCCCGAAATAAACTTTTTTTTTTTTTTTTTGCCATGCTCCTTTTCTTACCCGTTTGACACTTCCGTTGACATAAATGTGGTGCATGCCTGTGAAGGCATTTGTGTGGCTGTGCTATATTCACAGTATGCAGGCGTCATCCCCTGCCATGCTGCTGAAGAGAGCACACATAAAAAGACCTAGAGAATTCGGTGCATGGTGGAGGAGAGAGGCGCAGAGAGTGCATTCAAAACGCAGACGTGATGTCTAACTGTCACTGCCCACATCCTGTCTCCTTGCACACAACCCAAAGGAAACGCCGCCAGCATCTCAAATAAGCCATTGAACTAAGACTATAATTAAGCCATAATGCATGAAAGAGCCCAGGATAGATTCCAGACAGGACTGTCTGACTCTCAGCAAGTGTATTTGTTTCCACTAAAGTACCAAAGGTGCACTTACCACCTAAGAGAGGAGACCAGGTTTGAGGAATAAAGTTCTAGTTTCAGTAATAGCTAATGAGCACAACGCCACCTAGTGGATGTCAGACTAACTGAGTCTAAGTGCAGAGCCAGTCAACCTCTTGAAATATCAGAGAACATCAGCACATTTTGAAATGATCTCCACATCTACAGAGCAGCTGTTGCGCTGCAGTAGAAACCCAATGTGTTGTCGCACCCTTGCAACAGCTCAGAGAACAGACCAGCCACCCTGAGAACATTAAAATTCATTCTAGAATATTCCATCATGGTCACCCTGCTGTGTAGTGACTGCCAGCAGCAAATTATTAAGAGATAGCTTCAGCCTGCGGATCACAATATATTTCATATTTACAGAAGCTGGGCGGTGATGGAGACTTCCCTCAATTCTCATCTTTGGGCCGTCGGTTGGAGCAAAGGATTCTGGACCACTGGAGATGTGCACACAGATTTATGTGATCTTGTTTGGAAGAAGATGCTGAAACAGACCCATAAATGTTTGCAAGTGTTGGTAGATAAATAATCCCCCCAATCCTCACAACACCAACTTCTGCCCCCCCACACACGCACACACCAAAAAAAAAAAAAAAAGGAAAATTTGCCTGCTCAGCACAAGTGGACAGTAAATAACACTAAAAAGTTTAATCATATTTTGCGCCTGTATTTGGGGGGCTATTTATGGGTGCTCATAACTTCATCCACAGAGTACTGAGAGGAATTTTTCTTTATGGACCACCCCCTCATATACACACACACACACACACACATGCACACGCACACGCACACACTACAACTTCTGATCCCCCGCACTTTGCTTACATAAATCAGCTCCAATATCTGTCAGCCAGAGGATCCATTGCTGACGAGAACAAATTTGGGGGTGAAGGCAAAGACAACTTGTGTGTGTGTGCCGGTGTTAATTTGTTCAGCATTTCACACTGAGGATTAGAGGAGCACTCATCCGTTGCTGTGTTGCACTCTTCTCTCATGGCACAAACTCCTTCCCACGTAGATTGCAGAGGTTGAGCACAAGGAGAGGTGCCAGTTCATCGAGGCAAAATCTGTACTCATTACGCCGGTAAAGTTGTGATGGAGAGAAAGAGAGGAGAGATCTCCAGAGGGACAAAAATGGAGATTGTGTGAGTGTGTGTGTGTGTGTGTATGTGTGTGTGTGTGTGCTTTTTTTCTATATGTGTGTGTGTGTCTGTGTATTTGTGTTTGTACTTGTGTGTGTGTGTGTGTTTGTGTGTGTGTGTGTGTGTGTGTCTGCGTATTTGTGTTTGTGTCAGTGTGTGTGTGTGTGTGTGTGTGTGTGTGTGTGTCTGTGTGTGCGCGTGCGTGTCTGTGTATCAGGGTGAAAGGTTGACCTGTGTGTGGGTACAGCCAGTGCCTCTATGAGTGGGTGGATCTGCCATGGTAGAGGCAGGCCTTGCCGCTGACCTTGCAGTAAAACACGCAATAATTTATTCATTGCTTATTGCGTTCGTTCTTATACAGCCCAGCACCATGGAAATGTACTGTGCCAGTTTTTTTTTTTTTTTTTTCTTAGGACCTCTTCTTGCTTTTTAATGGGATTCCTTCTGTTTTTTTTCTTTCTAGCCTCCAGTGACCTATTGATTTCTCCATTCGCCATCTCCTTGCTTGAGAACACCCAGATTGCCATCATAATTTGTGATCTAATCTATTTGTTTTCAGTGACTTTTCCTCGTTTTCGAGATTAGCTGAAACCTATCTCTTCATCCCGAGCCACTTTAAATAGACAGAGAGAGAGAAAAGAAAAAAGCCCAATTTCCCTCTCCAATTTAATTGCTTGTTTAGGAACAGCCAGCCTGCACCTAGTAGTAAAAATGTCTCTTATCTGTGGGAGCCCAGCTGGTAATGTTAGATAAAATGCTGTACACCTTGACAGTGCACGATTAATCTTAAATTAGCTCAATCGAAATTAAGAGAGCACTTCTGTCTGCTACACAATTAAACTTCTCACATAAAGGACATCTGTGGAAGCCATGTGCCAACACTAACTTTAGAAAAGACAATTTAGGCAAATACTATATCGAAGCACAGCAAAGAGGGGGTGTCCATTTAATAGTTCACTCTGCATGAATTATGGTTAAGTGTGTGAAGCATAACCATATAGGCCATCTTATGCATTTAGCAGTTTCTTTTATCTAAAGCGACATACAAAAGAGTTGTTTGGAGGAAGATGCTGAAACAGACCTGAAACACACACACACACACACACACACACAAAAAAAAGAAAAAAAAAAGTAAAATTTGCCTGCTCAGCACAAGCGGACAGTAAATAAGATTAAAAAGTTCAATCATATTTTGTGCCTGTATTTGGGGGGCTATTTATGGGTGCTCATAACTTCATCCACAGAGTACTGAGAGGAACATTTTTACATTTATGCATTTAGTAGTTGCTTGTATCTAAAGTGATTTACAAAAGTGGATTAACAATTAAGCTACATAGAATAAATCTTGGAAAGAATACCACTAGGGGGTTTTCCAGAGGGTGAGAGAGCACAAGTGGATTCAAGTGCCGAATGAGATTAAATACGGGGGGGTAGGGAGAAAAACAGGCTAAGTGTTAGGACAGGAGATGGTGTCTGAAGTGCTGGGTCTTCAAGAGCTTCTTGAAGCCAGACAGGGACGCCCCTGCTCTGGAAGCACTCGGCAGGTCATTCCACCAGTGTGGAACGACATTTGTAAAAGTTTCTGGGTTGTCTAGTGCGAGGTGCTGGGACTGCCAGACAGCATTCCTTTGACCTGAAAGAGACGCCGGTAGCATCAGATGCTGGCATAACAGCATGAGAAGCTTTGAATGAATAAAATACTTACTAATTTTCCATTCAGTTATATACTTAAAATAATGAATGAGCGAAATAATATAGAATAAAATAGACCGAATATGTAATCAACGTGTCCTTGAAATACTGAATATGTAATGGGTGCATTTATGCATGGTTTGGCAAGATGGCATTTCATGGAGTTTACGATTCAAAGCATGGGCGCTTTTCTGATTACAGTAAGTACACAGAGCTCTAAGTCAAAGAGCAATTTATTGCCCAGATCTCCAATTACAAGAAGTGTTCTTCTGACTGTATAGCAAATTGAGTGATCTCAGGGTGAGGGATCGGGAAAATAGGTTTCACCATAGCCCATTGGTGCTACTGTGCAGTTGAGTCCTGAGTAGACTAAAGGTGAAAAGGTGACACACATATCAGTCACTTGTAGAAGTCACCTGGCCCACAATTTCCAAGACAAAGGTGTACTGTTTGTGTGTGTGTGTGTGTGTGTGTGTGTGTGGTGTGTGTGTGAGAGAGAGAGAGAGAGAGAAAAAGAAAGAGAAAGAGTGAAGTGTGTGTGTGTGTGTGTGTGTGTGTGTGTGTGTGTCTGTCTGCCATTCTATCTCTGTTGGTGTGTGTGAGTGTGTGTCTGCTTCTGTGCGGTTTTGTGTGTGAAGTCTCATTTAGCCTCCGGTTTCTAACCTCACTCTTTCCAATTGTTTATGTGGAACTGAGACTTTTTCTCCATTGCTATGTGATTGCCACCCAGCAATCAGGCAAAATAATGATACCTATTACTGACCTATCACACACAGAATTAGGCACCAAAATAAACATGGCATAAAACATTCAGGTATATGTACTCAACATAATTAAACTGTATTAACTTAATTACCTCTATGCCCGCAAAAGTAATTAAGCTGATAGAGAGTGACGTTTCAACAGAGTGTGAGTTACACTCTTGGGTGTTAGGTTACAATTATGGTCCAGGTTGGGATCTAGGGCATCACTAAGCCTTTGAGTCTATTCAATAAGGCCATTGCTCTGGTTTTTCAACCAGTAAAGTCTCCAATCCTCCTGGAGAGTTTTACGGGCAGCGTTGTTGATGTCTGTTTAGCTGAAGTTTGGTAGGTGCGCAATTTGAACTACACATAAAGTGGAAATTTGGGCATTGAGAAATGTGTCCCACACTTGAGCTGAAGCTATTATGTGGCATGTAGGAGGACTGGGCTGAGCTGCAATTTGTCTTTTGCCAGTTTCCTCTTGATGGCCAACTTTGCACTTTTACCATCATTTCAATAAGTGCTTGCATGGGCTACAAAGAAATAGCGGTAACACTTTCTATGAAGACCATATCTATAGCGCATTATGAGCGCATTCATAACAAACTATAATGCGCATCATAATTACTCAAAATGCATTATGACTACACTCATAATGCTTCATGATGCATTATATCAACAGTTATAAATAACTATAAATCTAGCTTATAATGCCTTATAAATCCAAGGGTGTTATGAGTGTTCATGACATTACTTAACCCCAACAATGAAACATTATGATGAAGTGTGCTGCATTATAGATGCATCCATATGAACTTTACTTTACTTAAAGCACACATTGACAGCTTATGATCCCACATGGAACATTATAGCAACTTATGAGCCCTTACAACAATTGATCATCCAGGTGTGTGCATAGAGGGGTATTAGTAGTCATAATGTATTATTTATCAGCCAGCCTGTAGTTTATAACCAGTCATGAACACTCATAACACCCTTGGATTTATAAGGCATTATAAGATAGATTTATAGTTATTTATAACTGTTGATATAATGCATCATGACGCATTATGAGTGTAGTCATAATGCATTTTGAGTAATTATGATGCGCATTATAGTTTGTTATGAATGCGCTCATAATGTGCTATAGATATGGTCTTTATAGAAAGTGTTACCGAAATAGCTTTAAGTGTGCTGATAGCTTCACCTTCACCTGTTAAGGACGGCGATTTCAGGACCCTGTCTGCATTTCGGCAGCCCTGATAACTGCTCTGCTTTTAGATCTGTTGAAATGCTTCACTAATACATAGGGAGCAGTGCTGGCCAGACAAGCTATGATTTATGAGAGCTAGGGAATCAGGCTCCACAAGCACAGGTGTCAGTGGGGATTTGAGGGTTTGTATGGAGAAGACAGGACAATGTCAGGGATACCCAGGAGGTCAAGGCAGATGATTTTGGGACACGACAAAGATGGAATGTTCCATAACATGTCATCGGGAGCGTGAGGTGGGTGGGTGGGTGGGTGGATTGAACTTTTCCTTGTACACAGTCAAATCAGTCACTCTTTAAAGGCAGTGGTCTGGAAAACAGAATCCTCCACATCAATCATTTCATTTCATCTGTCACGTTATCCATCATGTCCATACCTGTCAGACTCACACAGCCATAAAAACATTGAAACAGTGATACATTTCAGTGTCCAATTCAATTGCTTTTTATGCATTAGAAGACATTCTAAAGTCCACCGACATTCAGGTTAACGTTTCTGAAATATCTCCACAGGTGAATAATTTCTAACTTTCTTGAAACTTTTTATATCAAGCCATAGAAAAAATAGAAAGAATTCCCCAATTCTCCAAAGAAGCCAACCTGTCTTAATTGTCAATCTTTGTAGACTCACTCACCTCCAAATGCTCCAAAAGTCTCAAGGATTTAATAATTCACTCTCACCTCTGACAGGCGCTGACAGGGATTTCTCTCCTTCAATCCTTTCACATCGGACCTGTGGAGGGAGGGAAGCAGATATCCTTTCTAGGCCGATAGTGTTGTGGATGCTCACCTGTTTGGGCATGTGCTGTAGAAGTAGCTAGCAGGCAAAGTGTTGTATGGTGGAGAAATGTCACTTCTGGGCACTTTGATATCATATAAACAGCAGAGACAGGAGGGGTTTCAGCATCCTTGCTAAGATGGATTATGCAGCATGTCTGTGGTTTCGAGTTAGAGTCCAGACAGTGCTCGACAGTGAGTGTTGTCACTTAGCTCAGGTTACACAATGCTTGTGCTAACTACAAAAAGGCTGTGTTTACATGTCCTGGGGAGAAGACACGCTGAAAGGAAAGTATCACCTAGTACTGTCAGTTGATCAGTCAGTACTGTCTGTTACGTGTATGAATAATTATAACGTAGATCATTGGATTGAGAACATTAAGGATATGGATGTTGCAGAGGTGCCAAAGTGACACAGTTTAATGCAGGGAGTGAGTGCTGGGAATGTCTCGGTAAATTTGTGCACGTTTGTCAGTGCCAAGAAATAGAGAGAGAGAGAGACACAGAGAGAGAGAGAGGGAGAAACAGAGAGAGCGGCCTGTCTACTAGGGCCATGAGTAGGGGGGGGGGGGGGGGGTGCTGTGCAGTCTTGCATCATCATATCATACAATACTAGAGAATAACATGAATACTGGTACTAACATGCCTTGAATAAAAATACAAGTCTTGATGTGTGTGTGTGTGTGTATGTGTGTGTGTTTGTTGTGTGTGTGCATCTGTCTATGTGAGAAGAATGAATTGTTTACAATTGTGAGGAGAGTGCTTGGGGGTATACTACTAAGCGAAGTCACTGGCTAACCCAGATAACGTCAGGTGTAACTGCTGATCTCCAAACAACATGGCACTTCAGAGACAACAGCAGCTCAGTGCAGTATTGTTTTGGAGATCAGTGGATACTCCCAAAGTTACCTTGTTTCATATTGTAGGTCCCTGATCTTCTAAAAGTTTACTTGCAATTGAGAATGAAATAGAGTACATAAAATTATATAAAGTGTGTGATCAAGGGGTGCTCTATGTACTGGACCGTACCCCATTCTTTTACATCCTCCAGAAAACTAAAGCCCTGTGCTAAACATCCCACAGAGATCTCTCACCACACGGTACCCGGCCACCAGATGACATGTGCCCCTGTAGTCTTGTGCCAGAGCTGTTGCTTTCCTGTGCTCACACCAGCCTGCTTGGCCCACATCCCTCTCTCCTCTCCGTCTCCCGTCCTCCTCGATGGCTCTTGGGCATCACCCGACGCTGGCAAGGCTGCCAAGCATAAAACCACAGCATCTCGCTCACCGGCTCGGTTTTCATGTCGAATCTGTGCCACCAACGGAGCATAAAAGACCTGAAAGAAAGAAAGCGTAGGTTGGGGGGGGGCCGAATGATCCTCCTCGCAGATCCATTTGTTGTCTGAATGACTCTTGTCAAGCATGATTACAGCAGAAAACAAGGCCTGTCTACCACTGACCTTTCCCTCTGGCACAGAATGGCAGGATTGGGTGTCCAGATGATGAGCCTGTGCCAGCCTCACCCATGGTTGCCGGTGTGTGTGCGTGAGCTGGCTGGCACGTAAGCTCTCTATGCACCAGCTGGAAAGTTGATCCCTCGTCTCTAAACAGGTAAATAACAGACCCCGGGTCAGTGGGAGCCAGATCATGACTGTGGTTACTGACTTGTCTGACCCAGCCAGGGCTGACCCAATTCCACAGCTGAGTTTCAGTAAAGTAACCCGACCCGCACAGAGCGGACAGAGCAGCACAGCCAGGGTAAATTTTTCATGCGGACTCAAAGGTCTCAGCCAGGAAGTCCTATTAAACCTAAACCATACACTCTCTCTCTTTTTTCTGTGAGTGTGTGTGTGTGTGTGTGTGTGTGTGTGTGTGTGTGTGTTTGGTTGGTGAATAAATAAATAAAATCAAACCTATTCCAGTGCAGACAAGTGTAAAGTAAATGGGAAAATAATTTAGATACAAAGGGCAAAACCCGAGAGGGCTTCAGGCAATCAATTTAATTCCAGGCTTTAACTGGATCCTTTAAGAGTGATGAAAAAACGAGAAAAAAAAAAAAAGATAGCATAAAGACAAAGGGAGATGGAGGTCTCTGAGTCCCAACATTTGGTGTTTAGACCGTCTCGTTAACCTCAACTATCAACCGAATTGTTTTGCAATGCTTTGAGCCTGCGTTTTTGGCAGGGATACCATTAGTGGGGAAACACACTCCTTTTATTACTACAGTCTAGAGAATCCTTGCATGGATGCAAATCTGGAGGCTTGAGTGTGTGAGTGTGTGTGTGTGTGTGTGTGTGTGTGTGTGTGTGTGTGTGTGTGTGGGGTGGGGGGTGGGGGGGGGGGTAAAGTGGGCATTCAAAGTAGCAAACAAAAAGTAAAACAAGCAACTCCCTGTGAGGACTGTTATTCATCAACTCAACGGACCAAAAATAAGCACAAACAATCTGATATCTAATGTCATGGGTAATTTGGCAGACAGCTTGTGCCTAAGCGAATATCAGAAGCCTTGTTTTTTAAAATCTGTTTTTAAGCTAACTGTCCGTATGAGCTGATAAAGCAAAAAAGGGGCAGGTGTGCTGTGCTGTGATTGCATGGAGACACAGAGAGAGAGAGAGGGAGAGAGAGAGAGAGAAAGAGAGAGAGAGAGAGAGAGAGAGAGAGAGAGACAAAGAAAGTACTGTATTGGCCTGAATGATGACCCCCTTTTTACAGACTCATTTTTTGGGGGGAAAAAAAGCAAAAACTTTTTGCCATATATAGAAAACTTTTTCATTTGAAAATGCTGGTGAAAACTCATCGGAATACTCTTTTAAAACTCATTTAAAAGTCAGCCATTTGTTTTTTTTTTAACATCATTACAATGAATTAAAGTATGAGATAATTCATCTTCTGGATAAATTTGTCACATTTAAATTGAATGAATAGTACCATATGAATGATAATTTTCCATGAAAGTGAAAACACTGTAGGCTATCTACTGGGCAGAAAACCA
>PYXC01001844.1:4095000-4145000 GCA_015244755.2 Tenualosa ilisha | reverse complement strand
TTATGTACTTTAAGTACACAAGGATTTACCATCGTCATTTATTCTTACTACGTATAACACATAGCTGTTTAAGGCTAAGTAGACGCCCTTGTCTGTGAATAATTTGCAAATTACGACATGTACAGCAGGTTTAACCTACACACAGTAGCCAGTGCAATATACCCATGGTTGTTTTGGTAGTGCCACTCAGCTCCACATGTCTAAAGGAGTATGATTATTTATTGGGGGGAAGCCAGGAGGAAACTGTGTGGACAGGCTTTACTACTAGAGGGTACAACAGGGGCTGAGGGGGTGAAGAGTGTAAGTGTGTGTGTGTGTGTGCGTGTGTGTGTATGTGTGTGTGTATTTGCGTGTGTCTGTAAGTGTGTGTGTGTGTGTGTGTCTGTGTGTGTGTGTGTGTGTGTGCGTGTATGTGTGTGTGTGTTTGCGTGTGTCTGTAAGTGTGTGTGTGTGGGCATATGAGGCCACAGAGAGTCACACTCATCTGTTAGTGGGGTGGTAATAGGACCAGTCCCATCATGAGTTGCTCGACTCAGAAACGCACAGAGACATACAGCCATGCAGTCCATACATATTTCCCACGCAATGTTAAAATAATTGAAACACTCAAAACTCAGCCCCCCATGCATACACATACACACAGAGACAAACAAATACGCACACACACACACAAATAACACTTCACAAAATATTCACAGTAAAAAGCGTTTCTTCCCTTTTTTGCAAATCAATCAGATGTATTGATTTGACTCCACAGTATCACATGAGTTCTCAGGCACTGCCACTTTGCGATGCCAAAATGTTACTTCTGCACGATGCTACAATTGGGGTTTCTATGGAAACTGCCCACACACACACACACAAGCCCACATGATGCTTGGGTTTTAAACATACATTAGCTTCCAAAAACTGTGCAGTAGTCTTGGTAACTCTGCCTGCTTGGACTCTCTCTTTGCAAAAGGTTAAATTAAGAAACCGTAACATCTCGTTTCATTACAGCAATTAGTCGATCCAGAGGGGGTATTTCCATTTGGAAAGAGACAGGATATCATTCATATGTAGGTAAAATTACCCTTTAAAACAAACCATAATGTTTTATTTAGATACAAAATCATTTATCTTCCCATTATCATTTTATCTCTTAATCCCCTCTCACTTTGTTAGCAGTGAAGTTGGGAGATGACAGCTGATATGGACGGTTTGAGGAAAGCATGGCTGTAAAGTACTGTGGCAGTGCTTCCAGGGACCTTGAGACTATGTGCAACACAAATATATGAATCATGCGTCAAGCAGGGCTCATAACATGTGCACAGACATGGTCTTGAACCAGCTCTCTTAAATCATACTTACAAGCTTGACCTATCAGTGGGTTGTGTGCTGTAGACTTAACCAGGTATGATGTCAGGCACCAGTCTCAAACCTTTTTGGTTGCCATTTTGCAGCTTAATGCCCCCCTTTAGCCTGACGCAGTGTTGGGACTCTGACTGGCTAATAGCAAACAATGCAAAGGAGCCAACCTAATCAATGTGGCGTTATTGATCGCCCGTCATTTGAGGAAGGAACATGACAAGTGAATCAATTACAAACAAACAGTGCATTATCGGGTTTCAAAAAAAAAAAACAAAAAAACAAAAACGCCTCACCCAAGCAAATTTTTGAAAAGCTCTACAAGTTGAAGGAAATATGATTTCTGTAATAAACACCCCCCTGGAGTAATGCATAATGCATACATGTACAAAGAGAAACCAGAGTGTGGTCTGCAGCATACAGTAATGGGACAAAATATCTGAATATCAGGAGTACTGTGTAAAACTGAATAGTTCATTCACCATTGACTTTCCCCCAGCAATTTTGCCCTTAAGGCTAAACAGCTCAGTGTTTTATTTTTCTCAAAACAATTACTTTTTATGTTGACACATGCCTTGTATAGAATCCAGGAGGCAGTGGATAGGCTGAGGGGCCTGTTGTTGACCACATGGGAATCCATCATTTGCTTTTGAACAAGCCACTATAAGTCACATGATGCCAAAGCTGCACATCATGGGTGATATTAAAGAACACATGTCTATGTTTTTATAATATATTATACATATACAAAATAATCAGACATCTTTTGACATAAATAACTGAAAAGGAAGACTACACATCTACAAAACTTGAATATAGGAATCTCTAAAAGGCACATATTATTTTTGCATGCTGAATCGAGCTTTTGGTGCCAGATTTCCATGGTTACACTACTATGGCGCTATGGTCAGCTATGCTATCCACACTCATAGCAGTTACATGAGCATTTGCAAAGATACAGCGCTCTCTGCCTTTTAGTTTACATTGGCACTTTAAATACACGGTTGGATGATTTGCAAATTAATGCTCCTCTCACAACCAACCTCCACTAAACAATGGCTGTCTGGTGAAAGGCCTCGAGCCAGAAAAGCACAAAGAGTTAGTAACATGAGAGCTCTAATTGCTGAGAAGGAGACAGTAATCTTACAGAGCAGAGCATGCTCATTTCACATGCTATGAATCTCAATTACCAGTGTGATGGTTTCATGTGAAGGCTATTTAATATGTCTTCACACAGACAAGGGTTGAATGGTCATTGGTCAACACATCATCTGAAATGGTAGCAAGACAAGTCAGTGTTCTCATGAGTTGAAGTCTGTCATGAAATCAGCAAGGAATAATCAAGTCCCAACAACCACAACTAAAGCACAACTAAAGCCAGAGCAGAATATAAACATTGCCATTAGCAGAACTGCCACGGGCGTTTCTGTAGCAGGCCAGAGACAAGTGGAGACTGAACGCCAGACACGGTGCCATTCCATTAGTAGCCTGCTCTGTTGTATCGCCATCATCTTTGGGCTTTTATAACGGTGCCAGAGTCGACAGCTGCAGCAATAACAATGCAAGAGGTTGAGCTATGGGCTGGCGTCTGCCTGTGATGAGATCATACAACTTTCCCAGTCAGTTAGGAGCCTGAACTTTAAACGCACTATGACCGCCTCGCCGGGACCTATGTGTCCAGTAGAAGTCATTTTTCATACTCAATTTCTTTCTGTAGTGGCGGAACGCGGAGCTGTAACTGATTGCTGGGCGAAGTCTTCTTGCTCTAGTTGATCTGCTGCTGTCCTTGATGATGTACAGACCAATCCAATTAGGTTTCACCTCCAGGCAGTGATGCAACTCGGAGAGCTTCACCCTCTCAGTGTTCTCTCCCTGGGCTGCTGCTGGGTGTCATTCTGCAGTTCACTCTATGCTACGCTTACTCTCCTCAGTCCGATTTTTACGCGTTCGACATCTGCAGCCATCCCGTCTCACCATATCACGCATCGATGGAGGTAACGGTACTCTCTGAAGAGATTTTTTTCTCGTAGCGGACGCTCTTTTTGGTCTGTGTAGCTGTGAATTTTTGCTCTAAAGGGACAAATTGTTTTTTTCTCTCTCTTAATATCTTTGTGCAAAATGTGGAACGCATCTGTAGTTGTCGAAGCTTTCACGGAGAACACGGAATCTTAGCCTCCTGGAAAAAGAGTCCTGCAGCCTTTTTTCCTATTTTCCCTGTCCAGTTGAACACAGAGGGGTTTGCATGCAAAAGGTGGTTTATTCCAGCGAGGTAAGAGCTTTTTTATAGCATTGTTTGATCATTTCGGTGCCTACCGTTCAATGTATTTCAGTTAGACAGCGACAGGCTACTTTAAAACACGATGCTGTTAAACATGCTGTTCTCGTGGTAAAGTAGACAAAATTATATTTTTAAATTTGATGTGACCCTTGAATCAGACGGATCTCCAAACGCACTTATTTTAGTTTTTAGACACTTGGCAGGTGTTGCAGCACAAATGTGTCACTTTGAGGGCGCGCAACAGTTTTGATGTCTTGGCTAGTTTTGACAGCTAAACCAGTAATTAAAAAACTGACGCTTTAATCTCTGCAATGATGAAATTCGACACTATTGACACAAACAGTTTTAACAACGTGTTTGGAGAAATAAATGTTTAAATGACGTTCAAAGCGTTAGCGCTTCCTTAGAAACCACCTGAACTGTTTTCATCACCTCAGGAAAAAAAAAACCCATCATTGAGGTTGTATGTCTTCTCGGGCTGAAAACTGTTGCGCTTTGTTGAATTTACGGTGCAAACCTACAGTGGCTTTCGTCCATTTAAATACGAGAGTAATTTCAGAAATGATCAAGTATTTTTAAGAACTATCCCACTCAAGCTCTGGTTAACCCTAAGATCGGCTATCTGCATTCGACCATGTTATCCTCATCAGATAGATTACAAATGTGTCCATGACGATAATTGTTTAGGGATTGAATATGGTTGTTGGTCACAAAGATACTGTAACTACCCAGTTTCAAGGAGCAGCGGGCAGTAACCACAGAAGATGTTCCGTGGTAATATGTACTCATGTATATCCGCTGATACATCGGCTTATATTGGACCGAGGAGGACCCGTAACCTTGAGAAGATAGCAGGCGATGCTTACATGATTAATGCTCAGTATGGCAGGGAGATAATGCTGTTGTAAATCACAGGTAAACATACTGCACTGTTTCAACTCCTGTGAGCATATTTGACATCTGGTCAAAGCAGTTCATGTTGTAGTTGTTGTTAACTTACTCCACTATGTGTTCTGTAATTTTTTTTAGATGGACAAAACAGTAACGAAAATAGAATGCATTATGATCCCTGAAAGGGTTTATATGAACTGTGATATGCAAAATGCATGTTCTCCATATTTGGACAAAAGCAGAATCTCAAAAGAACAACAAATGGTTTCCTCTAGTTTGTGATTGTGTGGCTGTGATTTTTAGAGACAATGAATTAGTAGGTTAGTAATGTTCTGGTCATTGTTCAGTTAAGCTACTTTAAGTCAGTTCAAAAGCTGTTGGATTTGAGTCGAACCTTTCCCTTTCATTCTCTCCCACTGCATCTCTCTCTCTCTCTTTCTAAATCTCATTTTTCAGTCATGGAGGGACTTGTCTAAGGAGGACCCAACATAATTAGCCTACTGTGCCACCCCGCTGTCTGGTTCTGATTCCGTTTCGTCTCGTCTTGGCAAACCTCACCACCCCACAGCCCTGCTCACCATGGCAGAGAAGGGGACCAGCCCCGGGGTGCCCAAGGGCGGCGCAAGGGCCGGAGCGTCCCTCCCTCCGGAGCCCATTGACATCATCCGGACCAAGGCCCGGTCCCGGCGGGTCCGGATCAACGTGGGTGGCCTCAACCATGAGGTCCTGTGGCGGACCCTGGACCGTCTGCCTCGCACGCGCCTGGGCAAGCTGCGGGACTGCAACACACACGAGGCCCTGATGGAGGTGTGCGACGACTACAGCCTGAACGAGAACGAGTACTTTTTCGACCGGCACCCAGGTGCCTTCACTTCCATCCTCAACTTCTACCGCACGGGCAAGCTCCACATGATGGAGGAGATGTGCGCGCTCTCCTTCGGCCAGGAGCTTGACTACTGGGGCATCGACGAGATCTACCTGGAGTCGTGCTGCCAGGCGCGCTACCACCAGAAGAAAGAGCAGATGAACGAGGAGCTGCGGCGGGAGGCAGAGACGCTCAGGGAGCGCGAGGGAGAAGGCGAGTTTGACAACACCTGCTGCCCGGACAAACGCAAGAAGCTTTGGGATCTCCTGGAGAAGCCCAACTCGTCTGTCGCTGCCAAGGTAAGAGAGAGTCCACGTCCGTGTGTGTGTGTGTGTGTGTGTGTTTGTGTGTGAAGAGAAGCAAAAGGCTCAGTCCAGAACCTGACACCCACACCCACATACACCCACACACACACACACACACACACACACACACACACACACACACACAAACACACTTGGGCATGGGCACCAAAGCGAGCCCAATGAATTTTAAAAACACGCAGTAATTGGATCCTTTCCTGTTGTCTCAATGGTTATGTCCGGCGGCGCTGTTCGCTTGCTCGCCTCACCCATCAGTCTAATTGTGAAGAATCTGATGTTGGTTTGTTTACTTGTGTCTTTGTTTACTTGTGCACTCAGGCTCTGGAGTGGATCATGAACTCAATTTGTCGCCAGAAAATTTCCATTGTCCCTTAACCCCACATGCTGGGAATATCAGATGTGACAGTTAGACGTTATTATAGAAATGTCTGCATATTTCAGTGCAAAAAAACCCAAAAAAACAAAAGAGGCTGAAAAAGTAAGAGAAATGGGAGGGGAGAGATAGCGGTGTGAGAGTTGACAGGTCCGGGAGAAGATATGTATCTTTACAACAGGAAGCAAGAGTATTTTGGCTTGTACTCTCACAAAGCAGACACTGATAAATGACCACAAGAAGCTCTTCAGCAAGGGAGGGAAGCACTGCGTGTGTATCTCGACTCGCAAAGAGGCAACACCACCAACCGGGTACTAAGCACTAGGTTGTCATGCCAGATACAAGAGGACTATGGGCCAGATTTAGCAACGATCTAAAACCTTGAGGCCAGATCTGGGCCAGATTGGCTCCAGATGCGGCCAGATCAGGGCGAGCTCAGGGCCAGCTGTGAGAAAGACAGATCAGGGTGCAGTTTTTTTTTTTTTTTTTTTTTTTGTAAAAAAATGTTTTAGATGCAGGTGTTATTTTGAGTTAAGTTAGTGTCTTGTGCTGTCGAGTCGAGTGGACGGAATAAAAGCAGGACACTGAATGCAGTGATATGGTATTATGTGAGTCTTGTATTTGTCAGGGATCTATGACAGAATGTGTGGTGTCATGAGAAGTCTCAGTGGAAGAGCTCAGTGGAAATGTGTTTGTGTGTGTGTGTGTGCGTGTGTGTGTGTGTGTGTGTCCTGCATGACTCAAACCAACTGCTGAATCTCGTCCCATTTAGACAGAATGCTCTAAGTCATCCATTAGTCGGGCCCCACTGATGAAACCCAATCAGTAGTTATTTATGAAGAGCATCCTGGACAGGGCCCAAAGCACAAGGGAGTTGTATTTCATGTCTATGAGAGTGTATCATAAAAACATCCTCTTAAAAGTTTGACAGAGGTGCAAGGCCACCTCACAGTGATGCAGATTGAAATACCACTGTGTGCATCCGTAGCAGACATAGCCATGTTGTGTTTGTGTGTGTGTGTGTGTGTGTGTGTGTGTGTGTGTGCCGACTGTGTGTATGAGATGGAGATGTGTATGTACGTTTATGTTGTGTGTGTGTGCGCAGGCGATTGCTTTGGATTATATTACCGTGGTATGTTTTTTTTCTCCATAAATGCATAGTCATCTGTTTTTTTTCTTTGGGCATTTCCTAGTCGGATCCAGGAATCATTTGTTATTCAATTTCCTCCATCTCCTCCCCCCTGTGACACCAGAGCAGAGGAAGAGCTAAGAGACGCTGCTCTGTATACAAGATGCGGTGTCGAGGGCAACCCTGAAATGGATGCTGGGAAAGATGCCTGCATTGAAAGCTTCGCTTTCTCTGTGTACCTAATGCATATCTTTGGTTATACCTCACTAAACTCCAATGGAAGCGTAATTTACATTTGACCGTCATTTTAAGCCTGTTGTTACTGCAATTCGCTTGCATCCGAAGGCGGCAGCACTTCACAGATTGTAAATTGTTTTGTCTCGCCCTATATCAAATCCTTGGCACTGATGCTGTTGTATGTGTGTATGTGTGTGTGTTTTTACAGTGTGTGTGTATATAAATATATATATACACACGTATGTATGTATTTATTTAAAGATTTGCATATTCAATTTCCATCACTCTTGAGTATTGCCGTGGGGGCTGACTTGTATTGTGTGATGTCAAGGGCAGACTGCAGTGAGACCTGCTTTGGAAATCCCTCAAATGAAATTATGGTCAGAGTGCTGCCTCCCCCAGCAAAGGGCTCCAGTCTGAAATGGCAGCAATGGAGCGCAAAACCTCACACTGTTTATTTGTTTACTTGTTTATTTGTATATTTATTTATATATTTGTTTGTTTGTTTATTTATTTGTACATTTAAAACAAATGTGCTGCTAAAAGAGAAGACCATAACTCAACAGGAAATCCAAGGAGTAAGGGTGAGGGTAAGTGGAGATGTAGGGGGTAAGGGACGGATTATAGGAAAGCGTTGGTTCCCAGAAAGGCATGTTGTTTTTGTTGTTGTTTTTGTTTTTTGGGCTGTCATCCAAACTGACCCCGGGCCAACGAAATGCCATTACGAGCTCGCAACATAGCTGTGCTTGTGTGATGCAGGGTGAGGCCTTGTCCAAAGCCATCACGGACTAGGATCACATTACCTTTGTCTCGCAGGCATCTCTAGCAGAAGGTGTCCAAACATTACAGCACCGCATACAAATTCCTGACACCCTGATCCCCACACCCCCCGCCCCACCCCCTGTCCTCCCCAACACACATGCGCACATACTCAAACACACACACACACACATACTCAAATACACACACTCAAACACACACAGTTACTGCTGAAAAACAAAGGTCAGGCACAGAGGTGATGACATTTGCAGTGAGGTCAGCAAAGGCGGGATTATAGTGCGTGTCTGAAAGTATTGAGGAGCACTAACTGGCCCTGATGGAGAGACACAGAGACAAACACACACACACACAGATAGATAGAGAGGACTCGAGAACTACAGTTGTCTAAGTAATGGCTTCAGAGCTCAAACTCACATTTCATGAATAATGAAGGTAATGGTCAGCAGACTAAGCAGACCCATGCGGAAACACGGAAACACAGCAAAACCCAGCCCAGCACAGGGACTGTGTTCATGGACCAGAGTGGTGCTGGCTACTGTTTTCACATGGGGTGGGGATGGAGGGTGTGTGTGAGTCAGGCACAACAGCACAGGACAATGGGGCAGAAAAAGCAGGAAGGGAGAATCGCTGGGGAGAGACTCTGTGTAGCTACCTTGGCACCGTGTAGCACTATAAATAGGCAACCTCTTAAGGCAGCCGTAGCCTCAGGTGTGGGTACAATAGAGCTTTTCTGAAAAGGTGATCGCACGGAAGGGCAGGCAGCACATGGAGACCTTGTCGTCACACATCTATGTCAAATAAAATGCAGCCAAAAATGTGCCCTGGTTTTCAAAGAAATGTACTGTATGAAATCACCTGTGTGTGATAGTCTTAGTAGTCTGACTACCAGTGACATTACCCATTGCACTTCGCTGTTACATGATAGGGGATACTAATATGGGATAGCCTACTCAAGAGACGGCCATAGAAAAGGGTTTAAATATGAGGGAACACAGCTGTTGTCCATCCCCTGCAGGAACAGTGTTTGATTACATTAAGAGCTGCTAACCAGTGGAGTGCTTACCACGTGCATCTCACACACGCTTACTGCTAAAACTCTTTAGCAATGTCATAGTTGTTAATCTGCAGTGATCATGTTTCCATATTTAATCACAGCGGAAGACAACAAACTTTGAATTCCTAGCCCTGTGCCTCACGTCATAGAAAAAAATTTGGCAATTGTCAGACAAATACTGTCTGTTAGCTTGAGTATAGAGCCTTGCTAATGCTAAACATATGAAAACACCACCTCTTTCTGCTCCCTTCCTCAACAGACACTCTTTGATTTATGCACACTTTCTTGTAGACATATTTCCATACTATTAGTTCAGTGTATCATCCTTAGTGCATGATAACAAATGTCTGGCATTATTTCTCTGGCATCAGGATTTATAGATCACTTTCTAAGTTTGTAATGGTCTCATTGTATATTCATGCATCGACTAGCCAGGCCTGGAGAATCCTACTTCCACATCCGGAGGAATGGCACAGAATTCTGCTGTTTACGTGGGCAAAGGGAACTGAATTATGGGGCCAAAATATGCTACAAATCTCGGGATATGGCTAATACTCTAGCCACCTTGATTTAGGTAGCGTGTGGGGGTGAATGAATCAACATGATTTATAACAAGGTGCCAGAGCTGGTGTTTATATCAGGCCTTCACTGCTATAGAGGACTATCTGTGCATGCAGGGGAAGATTTTTTTTGTTTTTTGGAGGAGGTGACTACTGGTTGTGAAGAGTGTAGGAGGAACGACTATGAATCAGGAGGCCCACACATTAGTGCAGACACACACTAGCATGCACGTGTAGGCTTTGTGCAGTGTGCACTTGCATGGATAGGTGTACGCACATGCACAGATACGCACCGTTATGCATAGACACCATGTGAAAACATATATAGAAACAAACACACACTCAATAAACACATAGGCTTGATCACTCAGGTTTTGTTTTCTGTGGTCTCCTGGACAATAAAGCGCTATAATGGACCAGCATAGCCGTTTGCAATGAAATGGACCCTACGTCTGTCTGGCTGTTACACCAGTTCTCATCACATGCAGGCCGCATTTGTGCCAAATCTGAGCCAGGGGTGTTCCCGAGTCAGCACTGATCCTCAGTCAGCAGGTGAACTCTGCCTAGTGCCACTGTCAATTGCAACATCGGCAGGTGCATCCAGCGTTTCATTACCGGGCTTTCATCTCTGCATGAATTGTGGTCTCTTCTTAGAAAAGAAAATCAATGGGCATCGGCATTTTTCAGAGAGGGTTTTAGCCTCTTTGGCAAATGGATTCCTACCTTAGTTCTGCTTATTTTCTGAAAACCAAAGCATCGGCGCCAGGGTTTTATTATTGAGCTTTTTCAAAAGATATTTCAGACATTAGATGCTGTTCCCCTGGTTCTGTTTCTTGGTACAGTTCTTGGGTTGTTGTAGTTGACTATTTTGTTTGTGTCCTTTGCACTGAGGAGTAAAAACAGAGAATTGTGTGGGCACTAAACACACTGTCTTATGTTAGGCGATTTTACCAGCCTTTCTAGCCCCTCATCTGAACGTTTCACTCAGCTCAGTCTGATAGCGGTTTTACGATTCGCTAACTTGCCTAAGTCACCCTGGCATTCTGGAGAAGCACAGCACAGCACACCTTCTCTCTGTGACAAAGGCCCCAGTTACATAATGAGCGACATAATCGGTGCAGGCCGGCATTTAGGCAGCACTTCCTAAATCCTCTTTACCCTGCATTTGTAATCAGATAAGAAAGAACCTCTTGCACTATGGGCAACATTGTGGTACTAAGGATCCGTCAGAGCAGCAGGGGGTGAAGAGGATGTTCTGAACTTTCCAAAAGAGCACAGATGAGGGTTACTTTGTTTAGAAGGAGAATTCAGTTTATGTTGCAAATTTATATTCACATAGATCATTTATCAGGAGTGTCATTGTCATTGTCAGTGTTGAAACAAATATCAACGATTTTCTCTTACTCAAACCATTGGATTTATACTATTTAGGCTTTTCTGAATTAGAATGAAAAGATAGAGCGCATAGTTTAAAATGACAATTGCATATGACGTGTCGCCACAAATGGTTGTATTTAAAGCAGATATATTGTGTTTGACTTAGTTGTTGTTTTGTTTTGTTTTTTGACATGGACATGTTGACATTACTGTCCATGATTAAAAATGAGTAGGTGTCTCCCACACTTGAAAATGGAACTGCGTTTGACACTGGAGGTGCTCCTGCCTGGGTCTTTGCAAAACGAGTGGAGAAAAATAGCAGCAATTTCTGAATAATTCCAGGGCAATGCCAGGGCATGAACAACAAAACAGCAGCAGCAGCAATGTCAGGACAGAGACAAACCAAAAAAAAACAAATTAGTGCAATTGAAATTTATGATATTAGTCAGACTCAGGGTCAGATTATCTCCCTACGAGGTTAAGTCATCCCCTAACTGATCTGATTGGGATTTGGTCTGTACAGTGCCTGGGGACAGGTACTCTGGGTCACTTCACCAGAATGGCGAGACGATGCAAGGCGAGACGAGAGCATGCCCTGTGGCTCTGACTCTGTTTGTGTGTGTGGGCATGTGCGTGTGTGTGTGTGTGTGTGTGTGTGCAAGTATGTGCACGTGTGTGTGTGTATGTGTATGTGTGTGTGCGTGTGTGTGTGTGTGCGTGCATATGTGTATGTGATTGTGTGGACGTACGTGCATGCTTGTGTGTGTGTGTGTGTGCATGCGTTTGCACACGCGTGCCTGTGCGTCCGCACTACCAGGCGCAGCTCGCGCCAAACACACGTGAGAAAAAGTTGTTTGCCCAAGCACTATCGAGCAGCAGCATTGATCCCGCAGGCCATGGAACTGTGGGCTTGTCTGATTTGTAGCTATAATTATTTTACCAATAACCAGGAGATCAATGACCCCAGTAATGACAAATGCAAGAGTGAAGCTGAAACAAGCCCATCCCTCCTTGACACACACATGCACAAATGCGCACGCACACACACACACACACACACACACACACACACACACACACACACACACACACACACACAACTTCAATATTCCATTTGCTGTTATTGCGGGTATTATTTCATAATGTAATCCATAGCAAGCTTGTCTTAGAACACACTGCCATACGGAAGTAAAGGAGTGTGACAGTGTCTCCACCGGGGTCTTAGGCTAGAATACACTGCCTGCATTATAACTGAAAAGTAACTGAAAAAAAACTGACTTTAGAGTGTGTAGGATGCAGAATTGCTTTAGCTACATTTAGCTACATTGGCTACTGAGGAATAAAACATTGAATACTGAGTCATTTCAGTAAGAACACATAGGCTCTGAATGGCAAGAATGTGAATAGGTGTGTGTGTGTGTGTGTGTGTGTGTGTGTGTGTGTGTGTGTGTGTATGTGTGTGTATCAGAGTGTGAGGAAAGATGAGCCCTGTGAGCTCCAGGCTTGTATTTACAGCTTTACAGTACTTACTATGTTATCACTGAGGAAAACACACACACACACACACGCGCACACATACATACATTGTCCACAACACTGTATGCCAGCCACGCTCTTACACAGACGCAGACACACAGAGAGCACACAGACCCCCACTGAGAAAGCTGACAGCCTGCTTCCCTTTGGGGTGTCCCCGTCATGATGCTCCTGTCATACTGGTGTGTGCGTGTGTGTGTGTGTGTGTGTGTGTGTGTGTGGATGTGTCAGGCAGGTGTCCAGTGATATGCTGCTAAGGTTTCTGCTTTTGGTCTACAGAAGTGTTAGTGATGGTGGTGTGTGGTGTCCTGTCAGCTGCTTCCTCAACTCTCTGCCTGTCTCTCTCTCTTCCCCCTTTCCTCTTTCTCCTCTCCATCATCCCCTTCCCTTTATATACTCTCATTCTTTATTCTTTTTTTGCCTTGTCCTCTTACTTTCTTCATTTCTTACTGTTTCTCTGTCATCCTCCTCTCCTTTTTTCTATCTCCTTTTGTTTTCTGACTGTTGTATTTCTTGCTCTCTCTGTCTCTCTTTCTGTCTCCTTCCTTCCTCGGGGTGAAAGATGAAATGAGATGCCCCCTGTGGACCCACCACTGCGGGTATTGATGAGGAGGTACATTGGCGTTGTTGCAGTGATAGTGGTTTGACAGTCTATCATGTTTGTGATTTTGGTGTGGCGCTGCGTCCCACCAGGTGTGTGTGTCTATAAATGAAAGGATGAGAGAAAGCGATAGAGTCTCTGCTTGCACGAGAGAGAGAGAGAGAGAGAGAGAGAGAACTTCTCTGAAAAGTTGGAGATTGGAGCTCACCTACTTTGTTAAAACCCAAAAGGTCCTTTGTCCCATGGGGCATACTGCTCCACAACGCCACACAGAGGAAGAGTGAGATAGACTAGTGTCTATATATATGTATATATATATATATTATATTTATATATATATATATATATATATAGACAATTTATATATATATATATAATTTATTTATTTTATTTATATATACACTGGAATATACACTGGAAATGCACTTGGGTTACCACTAGCATCCTCCTGCACACTACCTCCACACCAAACTACTTAGTACCCTAAATAGCACAAATAATGGGATTTTTCTCAATATTTTTATAATGTATGTATGTCATGTGTACGCCATGTTGTGGAAGCCTAAGGATATCAGAATCTCCTACGGGATAATAAAAGTATCTATCTATCTATCTATCTATCTATCTAAAGCACCCATGGTGAACAGGTCTGATGAGGATTATGTCTCCAGTCTGCAGGGGGACCGATCTGGAAATAAGTAAACCACTGCTTGCTCAGCTTGATCAGTAAACCACTGCTTGCTCAAGAAAAAGTGGCTTTGGTGTCTTTATTGCTTTGAGACTGGCCCACAAGACAAATGTAGAATCTTTCAGGAAAAATAAGCTGGGTAGCCAAAGACACTGAGGGAGAAAGAGAACAAAATAAAGATAGAAAAATAAAGAAAGAAAGAAATAGAGAGAGTGAGAGAATAAATAATTGGCTTTATTTCTCTCTCTCTGCCCAAGGAAATGCTCTGCGCTTGCAGTGTTGCCATGGCGACTGACTTTTTGGAACTCTCGGGCACTCTAATTTCTATCAGTGTCTTTGACTAATCATGAGCGCATGGCCATTTGTCTCACTTCTGGCCTCTCTCAGAGAGACCGCCAGGCAATTCACGCCAGCAAGTGCAAGGAGGAGGACAGCTCCAGGTGGGTTGTGTTCACACACACAGCTCATCGTTGTGTTATGTACACACACACTGATGCACACACAAACAGACACACACATTAATTTGTAAACACCACATATATACAGTACAATACACACAGATAGGCTTGGTCTCCAGGTGGATTGGGCTCACACACACACTCATTCACTACTGAGGTGTCTGTAGCAGCAGGTCCTGTTATAGCAGGGCTTGGTTCATGCGTCACTATGCATGACTTAAAGACATTCATCTCGTTTGCTGCAACGTGCATCATAAGGTTATGTGTGATGTGTGGTGGCGGGTCTTGGAAGACGCTAGCTGTTTGGTGTGTCATGGTTTATGCAGAAACCGTAATTAAAGTATGCTTGCATGGAGAGATGGAATGAAGTCTCGAGGAGGGTGATGTATTATCTTCAGAGGAAAACTTGAAGCGCTGTTTAAATGCTCTTTGAGACAATGAACACAAACAGCAGCCTTCTGGGTGTCATTTTTCAGGGTGCAGCTCGCAGTGTAGGAAAACGAGACAAATTAATGTGTCATTTATATACAAATATGCAACAACTCGAGAGGAAAAAGTTGACGTCAGTGACAATGACATCAGAGGGGCTGCAGACTTTTTTCTCTACACACCACCCTGCGACTCTGCAGTCACATTCGTCCTTGCTGTGGCCTTGACACCAGGGTAAAGCACAGTATGGATATTCCCAGTAGGGAAAAGAACAGCCTCCTGCTCTCTGACCAAGGGTTAGAGATTACTGAGAAAATGCATAGCAAGAAAAGGCACTTTATTGACGGTAAAAATATGTAAATAATTACATATTGAACATACTTTATCACATACTGTAAATTATATGAGCACTGGCTTTTACACTCACTAATACTTTTGCAAGCACTCTTTATATATTTGTGTACATACCATGTGCATATGTGTATATGTTAATGGTGTACTTTACGTATATACATGCTCTTGTATGTTTTTATATGCACTATAGACACCTATGATCTCTGGTCTCTAATCTACTAGACCATGGGTGAACGAGGGACAAGATAAACAGGTGACATCACCCATGAGCCATAGCCCCCTTCAGCGGGCACCCTTTAGCCTGTCTCCATCCTCCTGTCCCCGTCCCTCACTCTTGGCTCCCCTCGATCCTCCACACCTCCGTAGCCTGCAGTCTGGTTCACAGCCCAGTCTGGGCGACACAACCTGGAGCTGCAGAGAGCCTGGCTGTTGTGTAAGCCAGAGTCTGCATCGCCTTGCCCTGCTTTTCTAGGGTAAAATAAGGCACAAAAAGTGCTTAAAAAGACAAAAAGAGAGAGGGAGGTGTGTGTGTGTGTGTGTGTAAGGTATGAAAGAGGAGATTAATTAACAGGAAAAGGGTAAAAAGGCCATCTGGGAAATTTAGCTAGGGGGCTGAGAGACAAAGCGAGTGTGTGTGTGTGTGTGTGTGTGTGTGAGGGAGAGAGAAATGGAGATGGAGCATTGTGCCGTACCAAGTAGAGCAGAGCAGTAGCATAAAGCTTTACCCCCCACTCCATACACACACACACATACACACACACACTTGAATGAATACAACCAAAGTGCATTCACAGTCTCTATCTCATACACACACTTGATACACCCACGCACAGTTTTATACATGCAAACCTTTTACACCTGCAGACACATTCAGTATTCACAAGCAATCAAACACAGACACACACACACACGCACACACACACTCATTCACTCACACACACACAGACACACACATACACACATACACACATACACACACATAGCTCACGAGCCAGGTGCCTGCAGTCCCAGTACACCATAGGAAGTGACACCAGATATTATTGTCTCCTTCTTGCACCACACTCCCTGCACTCCCCCGAGGCCCCATTTCAGCAGGCGTCCCAAGTCTCAGGTCCTCTCACCACGCCTCCCCTGCCTCTTTTCTCCCCTCCTCTCCTGTCCTCTCCTTTCCTCACCTCCCTCTCCCCTCCTCTCCTTTCCTTTCCTTTCTTCTCCTCTCTCCTCTCATCTCTTCTCTTCCTCTCCTCACCTCCCTTTCTCCAGCAAGCCCAGTCTCACGGCCCACAGCCTCCGTGCCTGAGCTGAGGGTTGCGGAGGTGGCCCACACACACACACACACACGCTGGTTGGATTCCTTCCAGCTCCTGCTGCAGGTCACAACAACTCCTCCACCCGGAAGCCTCCTCCTCATCCTTCTCCTCCTCTTCCTCCTCCTCCTCCTCCTCCTCTTCGTCCACCTACATTTTTACAAGGTTCTTGCGGATGTGGCTGCCATCCCATGTGTTGGCCTTGGTGCTTTGAGTAGGCTGGAACCTGTGTGTGTCGAGTGTGTTTTCTGTGTGTTTGTGGGGAATGGGGGTGGGGAGGGCTGTATGCAGGCATGCCACCAGCATGAGATGCACAGATTGTTTTGTGTGTGAGTGTGTGTGTATGTGTTTGTGTGTGTGTGGGTGTGTGTGTGTGTGTAGCTGGCCACTGGGGGGTTGGGGTGGGTGTCCTCTGCCTCTCTCCGTCTCTCTACCACTGTAATTTTCTCTCAGTCTCTATTTTAGTGTTCTTTCTCTCCCAAATGTACATACGCATTGTCTCTCTTTATTTCTTACTCCATCTGTCTCTCTTTCTCTCCATTTCAGTCTCTCTCAGTCCCTCAGTCTCTGCCTTAACTGTATCTACATCTCTCTCTCTATCTTTCTCTCTCTCTCCCTCTCTCTCTCAATAATAATACGGGATTTTAGTACAGTGGTCTCTTATCCACCTGTTGCCTGGTGGTTCAGTATTGTGCTTTAGTATTTTGTACGTCTGGTATTTCTTTAACTTTTACTGAACTTACCATGGTGTGAATGTATCTGGAATAGGCACTCGGTACATAACAGACTTTATATCCATGTGATGGTTCAACAATGGGATTTTGAATCTTTCTCTTTCTCTCTCTCTCTCTCTCTCTCTCTCTCTCTCTCTCTCTCTCCCTCCATATTTCACCTCAGCCTTTTTCTCCTTGTGGTGTCTCAGGAGCGGTACAGTCACCACTAATGAACATTTATGGGACAATCTGTCCAATTCTTTACTGTTTACTGTGTCTCGAGCCATAAGGTGCACGCAAGGCCAGCATATGTAGTTTAGATGTGCCTCCTATCACACTGACATAGTGGCATTGGCCACTGTTACTGGCTGCATTCCTGTATTCCTGGCAAAAGACTTTTTTTTTTTTTTTTTACAGCTGGGGCACTAAATCCATTTATGCAGTGTGAAATTATTAACGAACAAATAATAAGTGCTGCAGGTCCCTATCGGGTCGGCTTCCTGCCAAGCCTCCAAATTATATTAAACTCTTGTACCACCAATTACTGCGCTGGTTCAGTGTTTGTGAATGTGTGGCTTTGCCCTTTCCTTGTGCTTACAGCTGACCTTGCTCGGTAGTATTGCTCTTATCTCTGAGCAGTTGGCATCCATGTGAGACAACAAGCACAGTGTTGCTACACACTTTCTCTCTCTCAGAAGCTGCATTATTCAGTATAGGTATAAGCACATTTGCATGGCAAAGGCTGATGAAATTTGTCATTGAAAGCATGTTTCTGATTGACCAGTTGACTTTGTTTAATCTATCTATATCTATCTGTGAGTAACTATATGTCCACTCCTCTTCATACCAGCAGATTAAAGTAAGCTTACGGCGAGATTACGTATAAGAGGATATGTATTTTTTTCTAGGATATTTTTTTCTACCTTTCTCATTCACAGAATGATGGCAGCCTGGAGCCAAATAGGGACATAATCTTGCCAGATTTTCTCAGACACAATAACCAAATTCTTCCAGGGGAGATTAATCCAGACTCTTGATTTAAATGTATATATTATGAATGGCCTCAGGGCCTAAGAAGGATTACAGTCTGAGGCATTAAAATTTGGGAGACTGACGTCGTCCTCTGTGATTCTTTGTTTTTTTTGCCGAGTTATTACTTTGGTGTATGCATTTATTCTCTTTCTTTGCATGGGCCTGTCTGATGCAACCTTTACTTTTAATCCAGGCTGATTCCAGCAGTGGACAAAGTGTGGATTTCCTGACGCAATTGTTAGAGGTGACCTTGGTGTGTGCTGTGTGTAGTGTGTGTGTGTGTGTGTGTGTGTGTGTGTGTGTTTGTGTTTGTGTGTGTGTGTCGTCCCCCGTCTCTCCCTCACATGTGCATTGGAGGAAAAAGGCTACTTTCATTTGTATACAAAGGGGGGGACTGTAACTGGAGTGTAGTTTGAGTGGAGAGTGATGAAAAAACATTGAGACACCACGTGCTGTGTTGCTTGCTTTTAATCACAAGTTCTGATATCAAGTCTGCTGTTTTCCTCCTAAACCCAATAAATTAAATTAGGCTTTTCTTTTCTTTCAAAGGCCTGTTAAAAGAAGTACTTGGTTTTAATGAAATGCCTCGATCTTTTACAAATTTTTTACAAATGTTGACTTCTTCCTCTACGTCTTCCTTTGATAGAGAAAACATCTGCAAACAGGTAAGACAGCTGCCAGGTTCGAGGCCAAATACGTTCTAAGACAAAGCAGGGGGTTTTATGTTAAGGCTTCACAGCAAAGTGTTCAGAGAAATTGGATACGTCAAGGAAACCAACATTTCACTTCATTTATCATGTCCGTTTGAAAAGCAGATGCAAACACTTCAACGGGGACACATACACACACACACACATAGACTGTTAGTCTAAGCCAGACGTTTAAACTAATAAACCGGGGGTCTCACATCTGCTCGACGAGGTGTGGACCCTCTTCAAGTGATGCTTAATCTCCTTTCCTGGTGTTAAGACGTCTGGTGCTGCAAATAGCCCTGGATGCCGTAGTAGTCCACAGGGCTTTTGCTGTGCGTCTGGCTCTCTTCAGCCACATGGATGTCACCAGGTCACATGTTATTAGTGGCACTTAATCAATTAGTGTGTTGGCACACGGCGGATTACCGTAGCTCTGAATGAGCTTGGCCATCTAATTACAGGGCCCTTTTTTTGCCATCGTCAGTGCAAAACGAAGGCATCAAAGGCCATGACGGTCTAAATGCGGGCTATCCTCCCAGGGCGATGGGACTGTGAGACGGAAGAGTTTCGAAGTTAATCTGAAGGCATAGAGGTGCTGACATGGCATGGCCCAGGCATAGAGGTGAATCCAAAGAGGCAGGATGCAGCCCAGTGTGTTCCTTTATGAGTGCTGAGAAAAGCTATGTATGGTAGAACCTACCATTTGTAGGCCTGTTTGATAGGCTCTGCAGGAGTTGAAAGTACCATTAGAAGATAGTTGCTCCTGAGCAAATTGTTGACCTTAATAATGTCACTATTTAAAAGAATAAAACGCTAAAAAACATACATAAAAAAATACAAATATCATCTTCATGTGGTGCCTCTTACTGTACTTAATGCCAGAGTTTTCTGTGGGATAAATAAATAAAATAATAAAGTAATTACAATGACAAGCTGTTAAAGTCTTTTATTGTTTACAAAGTTTATTAACATAATGGGCTGTGCAACAGAGTAAGATTTACACCAAGAGATGTTTAGAAATCCCCTTGAGGTATTCTACATTGCATTTAGCTTGTAGGTTGCCCATAGTGACCATAGCAAAGCGTTTGATGCAGTGAAATCCTGAGTGCTTTTCCCTGCAAGGACCATAAACTTATTGGAATGCACACCCAACCAGTTGTCTGAATCACTTTGGATAAAAGCTAATTGGGGAGATGTAACGTACTCTGCATAGAGTGTAGTACTCAAAGAGAGAAGAAAGTTTTTGTTTGTTTTTTGTGGGGAGAATTCCCCTCAAATGAGGATGTCTCAGCCTTGTCATCATCCTCTCTACTTCCTCCCTCTGTGGGATAGTTCCCTAATGGATGCGTTTTATCTCAACCCAGAGACCGGAGGTGAAAAGCCTGGTGGTTGTGGGCTCCATTTAAGAGCCTAGAGCCTCACCAGCCCACCATACTAATCTCTAAGCGACCAAATCTCTGCCAGATCAGGGCCAGGCCTGGACCAGAATCAGAGGTTACCACTTTAGTCAGATGCATTCAGGGATGTCGAGCAGACAGCTTTTGATGGAGTAAGACACTAAGACTCTTGTCAATCTTTTTTTTTCAGCTTTATGCATTTGTAGATGCCCACTCACACACAGAGACTTTTGGTTATTCTGTGTGTTCTTCCCTTAAGGCAAAAATGATTTACGCATGGTAATAACTCATACCTGTCTTATTTACAAACAGCCATGGATGTCCAAGGCTGTCAGACTGGGCACCTGTTTTTTTGTTTTGTTTTGTTTTTTCCTTTCTTTTTTTTCTTTTTTTTCAGAGGAAAGAAGTCTGAAAGGAAGAGGCACTCTCAGATTAAATATTGATGGGGAGGACATTCTCTTGAATCACAACAGAGCACTGGCGGACTCCTGTCGAGATGATGGAGATCTCAAACATGAGCACAACTAAAGCTTGCCTAGGCACACACATATACAAAAGACCAAGCAAGACGTCTTCGCCTGCAAAAAGGGCACTTATGGGACAGTCTGTCACAGACAACTCATTCCGGTCCTCGCCTAGTGAGACGTATGACCACCCAGGCATTCTGTATGGGCCTGCTTCATAGTGTTGTCCTGCGAAAAGGATTGCCAAACTCAGTGTAAATATAGGACCACAGGGCTTTCCTGTGTAGTAGAGTGAGAGAGTGGTGTGTGTGTGTGTATGTGCATGTGTGTGTGTTGGGGGAGGCTTTCTAGACTTTGGAGTGAGTCAGTGCTAGCATCAAAATACTAGTTCTTTGTTCAGTGGAGTTGTCTGTCCTGTGTGTCCAGAGTCTAAACTGCACTGTTGAGTTTGAGGGGGGGGCAGTCTTTCAGACTGCGGCCGGGTGAGTTTAAGCACCTTTGGATTTGAAGGGCAAGGTTTTGATCCCCAGGCGTGATTGACTCAGAAGAGGCTTAAGCCGGCTGGCCTCCCTGCCGCGGTCACGGCCACGGCCACGGCCACTCGAGGCTTCAGACTTCCGCTCAGCTGACCTTCCAGCTGACGGTGCAGAAGGAAAAAGAAGAAATAAATAAATAAAGCAAGACTGGTCATCTGACCAGGATCCACAGACATGTAGAAAGGATTCACCAAGTTCTTGCCCACATCCTCCTCCACTACCCTTTCTAACACTCCACCACTTTGAGAGGCGAGAACAATTTAGCTATTTTAACACAGGCTCGGCTGAATTATTTTACAAGAGGAGCCTAATTTGTTTTATGCTCCTTTCTGATGTTCCAAAACAAATTTTTTGTGCTCTTTGTGTTTACTTTTTCCTTTCACGTTGATAATTCAGCTGAAAAGTGAAACATGCTCTCTCCTCCTCTCTCTCTCTCTCTCTCTCTCTCTCTTCTTTCCCTCCTTCTGTTGCCCATCTACGGTCCTCTTTTCCCAGGCTTGCACTATATTTGTGCTTCATCTCTCTAGTACTCGGGCTCTGTCCTTTCCCTTACACCGTCCTCCCTCTCTCTCTCTCTCGTCTGTCCTCCGCTCACTCTGCCACCCACATAACCCCATCTTTCTTTAGCATCTCCCGCCCACAGACTCCAAGGCATCGCAGCCAAAGCTCTTCCCCTTCTGCGCGTCGGCTTAGCTGGCCGGCCAGGCCCAGCCTGGGCGACATCTCTCTTGGCTGATCAAAGACTTCCCATATGCTGTCTGACAGAATATTCACTGCTGGTACATGAATGCTTGATTGCACCCCTTACTTTTTTGAAGGCGACGTTGGGGAAGGAGAGGGGACCAATACAGACGGTTTGAACGGGGGTTCACACTTTTAAAAATGACTCTTTCAGGCAAGACAGGCAGACCTTTTTAGAGAGTTAGTGAGCTTTGTAGAACTTTGAATCTTGGAAAAAAAAAAAACCCTCTGTGGTTACCTGTTGTGGGGAATGCGTTTTTCTATTATCAAGTCGTCATTTATCAAATATCCAAAATGAGCCACAGAGATGTACAAACTGCACAATTGTAGCAGTATGTGTGCCTCTCTGATATCAGACCCATTAGCTTGGTATCTTTATCCCTCTGTTAGCAGCTTTGGTAGTACATCTACCCATGTTGTCACAGGACTAAAGGAGGACCTAATCTGGGTGCCAAAAAGGCAAATGGGTTTGTGTTCATCCTTTCCCTCGTGGACACAGTCAGAGGGAAGGTTGCCTCAACTTCCTGTCCTTACCTTCGATTAACTCTCTGTGGCGGATGCCTGTACTAGGCCTGGGCTGCCGGTCGCTCACGTCACTGACTCCACGCCGTAAGGCTTCTTAGGGAAATTAGACAGAGCGATAGTGGCGTGCTGAGCCTCGCTAATCCCCTCGTGAGCACAAGGCAGGCTATTTAAAGTCCAAGTTTCCACTGCAACGAGTCAAAGTTGAGCTGCTGCTGTGCACCTGCCTTCACTACACACACACACACAAACACCATCTTCATCATCATCATCATCATCATCATCATCACTGACATCATCAGCATGAGCACTCTGAGAATATAATCCCATCCATTGTATAATCATGAGGGGATTGAAAATGTACATGGTGTTGATTGTCACAAATATGAATGCGGTTAATCTGGAAACGGGGCCATGGAAGTGCAGCAGGTGGTTGGGAGAGTTGTCTTAATCTAACGTTAAGTCTTACATTTGAACTTCCTTTGGTTTGGAAACACAGTAGCCATGTTGTCCAAAGCACAGCAGCAAAGCTGAGCAATGTTGTTTAAATCATTTCAGATCTATGTGGGTGTCAGAGGAGAGTGCTTTTTTCTCATACCACTCTGTAATAGCATTTAACTACAAATGTGTATGTGCCTGTTTGTGTGTGTGTATGTGTAGTGTGTGTGTGCGTCTTATGATTATAGTGTCAGACAGTGTCATCAAAATTGGTACTTTGTTCTCTGAGGAGCTCATTTGTTGGGAAAAAGGCGGAGCTGCTGAGAAAGAGTGGGATGGAAAAGAGAGAGAAGGAGAGAGATGCGAAGGAAGGAAGAGAGACGAGAGAAAGAGAGAGAAAGAGGGAGAGATGCGAGAAAGCACATTTGCGGGACTGAAGTAAATCCTGCCAAGGAAAGAGTGAAAGAGAGAGAGAGAGACAGACAGAGAGAGAGAGAGAGAGATAGGATGGGTGGAGGAAGTGGCAGAAGGTAGAACGATAACCCTCTCACTGATACGGGTCTTAGGAGACGCACTGCCTAATGTGTCCTTCATGGTGTAATGCCACGCGGAAGGAATCCATTACTGGAGCCGCGCTCTGGAACACTGACGCTGATGTCATGGCAGCATGCACGGGCAGGCGGTGGTGGCTCATGTGTGCACACACAGACACACACACACACACGCACACACACAGACACAGACACACACACTGACTGCAACAGATGGGACCATGGATGGCAGTAAGGGTGGCGCTGTGGAAAGTGGAAAGTGCCTCCACAGAAACAAGAGACAAAATCCTTGTTCTGAAGCACCTCATTCACTCTTGCATGCATTTGCACTGCACGTTGAAATCTTATACATTTTCCATATCTGTGCAGGGCAAAAAAATGTACATGGAAAGCAGCTCTTGTTTTTGTCACTCTTTTTCAGGAAGTGAAAAATAACAAAAGTCCCTAAAACCCCTAAAGGGACAAGCTACACTGACTGTGTAGTTATATTGTCAGACAGGAACTAAATCAGTTTGTAGCCATCAGACTGGTACATGACAGTTGTACAGTACAACACTCTGAACTCAATCATTTCTATGCCTGTACAGCAGCTTCAGCACTCTAGGCATTATCTCACAGTTATAACCTACAATCATGTGGAAGTGGGGAAGAATTGCAATGGCTCACAAATATGATGGTTCTATAGTGGGAGGACCACCTATCTGGTTCATCCATGGGGCTCACTTCCGAGGGTTTAGCCTTAAGGTCAGGGGTCGTTACGCTTCGCAGAGCAGGGGCGCCGCACAGCACGCGTCGCGAGCGCGTGTGCCGTCTCTGCTGTGAATTGTGAGCGTCGGCTGGAATGTCACCTGCTGGGGTGGCGCCAGCCGCGGCTATTTGCAAAAGGGCTTAAGAGCAGAAAATAGCGGGGCAGGTCATGCGAGGATTTTAATGACAATGGCTCTGGTGGAATGAGACCCCAGTTCACTTGGAGTGCATTTGGTGCAGCCCCCTGTCTGTTTCTAGCCTGAAGCATCAGCCGCTTTCACATCATTTCATTTTGTGCAAAGGGTCTGAAACCTATCCATTGGCATAAATTCACTCCACGGTGGGCAGATACTTTCTACATCAACCAATCACGCAGGAACGCACCGTTTTAATTCAGCGTAATGACTTTCAGCCTCCCCCTGTTCGCTGATTGGCCCGTCCAAGCTCAGAGATGGTGTGAACCGAAGCCTACAGCTGACTCCCTGACTAGTGGTGGAGCTAAATGAGAAATCAAGCGGAACCACTAGGTGGCGCTAGTCTGGCTAGCTCTCTTTCTTCTCTCCCAGTGAAACTCCTACTCATATAAAGCCCAAAGCATGGACCCCTTAGGACAGATACCTAGATGATGGTGAATAGGAGGGAAAAAAAGAGAGAAACCTTGAGCTGGAACCCAGTTCAAAAGGGAGAACCCGTCTGCCTAAAGCTAGAGACTTCAGTGAAAAAATGAGAGGCTGTTGAGAAGAGAAGAGGTGATAAGACTATATTGAACGACTGACTGGCTGACTGGCGGGAAAGGCTTTGCACTCTCCCCGCAGAAGCATTCCAAATAGCTCTTGAATGAAAGCGAATGATGTCTTGTCTGTAATGTAATGTAATCTGGCACTGATGTGCTGCACGTCTTCACTGAGGCTATATCCACATGGAGACAGACAGGTCATTAAGATGCCCTACGGTCATAAACCACACCTGCTGTTGAGGATCAGTGCACCAAAGAGAGAGAGACACATACTGAAAAATCTCCCGTACATGACAGACTTTCTCGTAACACACCCAAGGTCACATTATTATATACAGAAGAAAGTGCTAATGCACACATATATGGTCGCATTTATTTACTTCATACCATTAAGTGTATAGAAATGTCCTTCTAAGATGAAAACCTTTTTCCATGACGCAAGACGTTAGTTATTTTTACCTCTCGGTGGAAAAAATGTGAAGACCTCCTCTTTGTACAAAGAGGGTGGTTATTTTTAGAAGTTCAGAAAAATAGAAAGAGAATTGGAAAAAAAAACTAGTAACCAAGACAACAGAGAATTAGATCCGCAAGCAGCAGCTGTCATATGTGGCAAAGGGCTTGCTTCTCTGCGGCAGGAAACATCTAAATCCACTGTACATGGTCCTCACTATATAGCAGGCTCTACACAACCCTGAAGCCACCTCAAGCCTTGTTAAATGCACTTAGAGGACTGTATAACGTTATAGTGCCATCATAAAAAAATGAAAACTAAGACATGTTCTCCATCACTAAGGCAACAACGATTGGTTGTGTGGTAGAATGCTGACTGAAGATCCTTTTACTGGTGACCACAGACGAAGGATGGAAGCCATTGCAGAGCAGATAAACAATCAAGGGAAGTGTGCCCAAATATGGTCTGCCATGCTCTGATTTAAAACACTTGGAAAAGAGAGAACATGTGTGTGTAAGAGAGAGAGAGAGCGAGAGAGAAAGAGAGTGGGGAGAGTTTGTGTAGATGAAGCAATTGCACCCCAGGAATAAACAGTTAATTAAAACAAAAAACTTGGCAGGTTCTGTGGCATGCCGTGCCCGTCGTGGTGCCCACTTGGCCCCAAGTGGAGAGACACAGAGACACGGAGAGTGGGCAGCTTTGCACCAACTGGCTCTTAGCCCACTGGAGGTTTGTGCCCATAGCTTGTCTGACAACCCCCCCACCCCCCCTCCCCACACACGCCCTCCCCCATGCCAATCAATTTGCAATCCTTTTACGAGTTCCACACTGTTGTCTTTTAGCATAATTGATTTCTACCTGTTGGTTTTAGATTCTAGAGCATATTTCACGTGGTTCACGCCTGTAGTGCCAAAGCTTGACAGGAATAGGGATTTGGTGTTTTTGTTGTTAGATATACTCTTCTGCTGACACGCTTAAGATCCTCGCAGATTTGTTTTTGTTAATACTGTTTTGTTTTGCTCAGATCTTTCCTCCGCACTTTGTGTATTTGTGGTCTTAATGTATTCTTTGGCTTTTGCCAGGCAACAAACACTGTGCTGTGGGATGTCAGTGGCTGTACTACATTTACATTTACATTAAAGCATTTAGCAGGCACTTTTATCCAAAGCGACTTACAAAAGAGGATACTAACAGCATTATTAGCGCTGCTAACACCTTTAGCTTCGATACATGTCTATTTAAACTGAATTCACATACTTCTGTGTGCCAGTGTGGTCTCAGACACATTCTGTGGCTAATTACCAGCCCATTGTACCTGCAAAATACTCTCTTTTCCTTTTTTCTTTTTTGTGCTTCTTTTTTTGCATAAAAGGATGCTATCATAACCCCCATTAATTAAAATCAACTCAGCACAGCACACAGCTCATTAACCAGCTGTGTGACTTTTTGAAGACAGAGAGGCTTTGTAACCCGGCGGTGTTTGAAGTTGGTTTTGATGTGCGTGTGTGTGTGTGTGTGTGTGTGTGTGTGTGCAGTCATGTGTGTTTGAGAGATGGGGTCATCCCCTCCATCATCCTCTCCCTAAGTGTCTCCTTTACTCTATTTTCCAATAGCTTATCTGACCTCGTTCCTTGATGTGCCCCCTGCACTATGCAGCCACACAGAAAGCTCTCCCACTCAGCAGTTAAGGCTGACATTTCAAGGTCAGGAGCAGGGAGCTTCCCATGGCCGCCTTTAAGGTTAAGAAAAAAAAAAGAAATGATGCAAGAAAGTTTGAAAGAAGTGAAAGAAAGAGGGACACGAAAGAGAGGGAGGGAGAGAGAGGTGAAATGAAAGACGTCCAGGGCTGAGAGGTTCAGGTGATTATCAATCAGCTACTCTAGCATTTATGGTAATGTGGGTTTCCCTTCACCACGCGGCTTTCTCTTTTTTCTTTTTCTGCTTCATTCCCTCTATCTGAAAGCAGCTACAGCAGGAGAGGAGAGGAGAGAGGAGAGGAGAAAAGATATGGAAAGGAGAGGAGAAGAGAGAGGATGGGAGGAGAGGAGAGAAGATTTTAGGAGAGCAGAGAAGACAGGAGGAGAGGAGAGAGGATGAGAGGAGAGAGAATGAGAGGAGATGAGAGGAGAGAGGATGGGAGAAAAGATCTGGAAAGGAGAGGAGTGAGAGACGAGATGTTGAGATGATGAGAACAGGAGAAAGACAGGAGAAATGATCGGAAAAGAGAAGAGAGGATAAAAAAGAGAGGAGTAGACGAGAGAAGAAGTGAGGAGGGGAGGGGCAGGAGGGAAGAGGAAAGGAGAGAGTAGAAGAGGAGAGAGAGAAGAATAGAGCAAGCAAGTAAAACAGAGGAAAGGAGAGGGTAGAAGAGGAGAGAGGGAAGAAAAGAGCAAGTAAAGGAGAGGAAAGGAGAGAGTAGAAGAGGAGAGAGGGAAGAAAAGAGCAAGTAAAGGAGAGGAAAGGAGAGGGTAGAAGAGGAGAGAGGGAAAAAAAGAGCAAGTAAAGGAGAGTAAAGGAGAGAGCTTTTGAAGTGTCTCCCTCTGCACTTTTGCCGCAGGGACTGTTGTGTCTGCTCTGTGCTCAAACTGACTCTGGACTCATGGGGACAATGGCACCTTACCTGAGCTTTGTGCTGATTTCCTTATCACAATGTTCAGCTGTGTGTGTGTGTGTGCGTGTGTGTCCGTGTGCATGTGTGTGTGTGTTTATCCGTATACCAGTTCCTGTCAGCAGCATGCAGTTTTAGTAGAGGGAGTTGAGTGCACTTGTGTTGTTTTTTTTTTGTTCAACTGCAAGATATAGCAAAAATGCCAAAAAAGAATTTGGAGCACTCCGACCATTTCATCCAACCCAACAACCCCCCCCACTCAAAAATGTTTATTAATATGCTTAGTCATGTTTATGCCAGCCTGACCATAACTATCTGGGATAACAGGAACAGAATAGGAAGGCATATTAGAATGCCACAGGGCATTTGAAATTCTATGAGGAGTTTCTCATGTAAAAAAAAAATAGTGTTTTTGTAGACTGTTTTGCCTTTTGTTCACTGTGCACTCATTCATTCATGTAGAACAGTGTGGAGGAAACGGAGAAAGAGGATAGGGAGAATGAATATGTAATGTTGATCTAAATATATCGTTTTTGAGAGGAAAGAGGTTAGTCCGTACTCTCAGGCACAAACGTTAGAGGCACCGAGGTCTGTGATCTCTGGTTTATTTATGTATGTACCCGCATGGCAGAACAGAAGCACCTACTGAAGTGTGCATTTCGCCCCTAACCGAGTGTGTGCATGACTTGTGTATGTGTGTGTGTGTGTGTGTGTGTGTGCGTGTTTGCGAGCTTGCTCGCCCGATATGTGCTACACTCAAGAACTCACTTAGCCATACGAAGACTGCCACCAGCGAAAGTGAGTTAATGACCATGGACCATATACCCAAAAGTGGATGCCACCGCGGGTGGCCGCCAGGGGGGCAGAGGCAGACGGGCAGAGGCTGGCAGGCAGGCAGGCAGGCAGGCAGACTGACTCACTCAGAAACAGCCCATGGTCTGAGTAATTGCCTATTGTTGTTGCAGCTTATTTCCTCAGCCATTGCAACCAAAACTTCCTGTAACTCTAAAACACTGAATGACTGTGAAAGTGGATGATGTACCATCCGGGCCGGCGGGCTTCCAGGAAGAACAATGAATGAAGGAAGCAAGTGTCTCATATTAACTCCTGTGCAACTGCTTGGATCTTTCTCTGTTTGTTCTTAGCGAAGAGGAGGGTTTAGAATATCTACAACGGCCAGCTGTTTAGGTTAGTTTTCATATTTGGCCTGTCTAATGCTTGGATACTTCAAATGTTTGGGCTGGACACTGGCTGAACACACAAGCATATTTTTGACGAAGCTCTTAAGAGAGCGTTGGGTCTGTTTGCGCGTTGAGTCTCTCAGATGTTGGAGCATGTGAGTTGTTTACGCTCAAATTGGAGCAGCAGTACAGACTGTGTCTCACAGCAAGAGCTTCTCACACTCTCACACACACACACACACACTGCAGTAAGCTCACTTTACACACATCTTCCCTTCTCAACCTCAGCTGAACCTAATGAACACTCACATGTACACACACACACACTTTCTTTCCTTCTTACTTTCTTTCTGTCTTTCTCTCTCTCTCTCTCTCTCACACACACACACACACACACACACAAGATGCCCCAGTCTGCCTCCACCTAATGTTCTTTATTCCCAAATACAGATTTAACATTCTAACATTCCATGCTGTTGCCCTATATGGCAACAGGCACCACTGGCTGTTACAGTCATACGAAAGTACTGGAGGTTGCAGGGGAAGAAAACGAAAAAAAAAACAAAAAAACGCCCCCTGTTCCTGCCACATCTCTATCAGACTCAGTGCACTTTACTAACCTTTCCCTCACCAAACATATTCACACAGATATGATGAGGATTATGTCGTATTACCAAAAAAAAAAAGGCACCGACCCCACCCACCCATCCACCCTCTTGACAATACAGATCCAAAAGTCGAACGAAGGGAGTGGGGGAAAAAAAAAAACCCGGTAGACATTGTGATTGTGTCCCGGGCTGCCATTATACTCCCTGGCATCAATAATGCACAAACACGGGGAGGAGTTCAGACAGCCTGGTTCTTGCTTTGGTGCTGCCTAGAATGCTAAGCATAGGCCAGAAGGATTCGGGGAGAAAGAGAGAGAACAAATTTGAGAGAAAGGAAGAAAAGAGGAGAGAGAGAGAGATGAAGAGAAAGTGAGAGAAATAAGTCCATAAAGAAAAAAAAGAGAGAGAGTGCAAAGAAAAGGAAGAAAAAGAGAAAGACAGAGAATGGAGGAGAAAGAGAGGCACAAACAAGAATCCGGATCAGATCTTCAGATCATTTGTGTACACATACACACTGCGCTAGCTAACGAGACTGAGAGCATCTTCTCTTCTCAGCCTCCAGGCTCCGGCCCCAGTCTTGCCTCGTGTGAAGGGAGCAGCGCTGAGTGATTTACGGGTCCTGTCACGCTATCGCTAGTCACTGTGGCCAATAAAAGCAAATTGGCTGTGATGCAGTCATAGCTCCCAAAATAAAACCCACTTGCATATCAGAGGGCCTCCGGATCGTTTTTTTGCAAATCATGACCACTGATCTCGTTCCACAGACACACACACACACACACACACACACATATGCAGATAGAGAGAGAAAGAGACACACACACACACACACAGAAAGGAGATGGAGAAACATGGAGAGAGAGAGAGAGAGGGAGAGAGAGAGTGCTAAAAGATGAATTAGCTGCTAATGAACAAAAGTAATGGTCCTTTACCGTAATGGTTTTTGTGCCATTCACCCTGAAAAAAAAGGTGCAGAGGGCCAGGCAATAATTGCTCAACTCTACGTGTGATTCATCTTTATCAATAAGCTCCTAGCAATTACTTAAGCTGAGCATCGAACACAATCAGACTGTGGTGATGGAAAGAGGCAGGGCAAGGTGATAAATGTCCAGGCCAGGGTCTCATGCATGCAATGCAATCCAATGAGCTCATCCATTATGATGCGGAGCTGTTAATATGAGCTTAGTCCCAACTGAGCCCCCGCCCTGCCCTCCTCCTTTAACCCTAAACTCTGAACCCTTGAAGACCTGAAGGTTTGGGGGAGGGGCATTATGAATCAGCCAATCACGAACTGCCATGAATCAGCCAATCATGAAACAGATTCATGACAGGTAAATCTTTGAGGGTCCAGGGTTTAAGGCTTAAAGGAGGGGCATTGAGATTGTGTTGTGAATGATCTGCCTCTGTAGTGAGTGAGGGCACTGTGTCTGGTGTGCACTGGGGCCAAGTGTAATTTAGGATGAGAGATACGGAGGGGATTGGGCGATATGTGACACAAGGGCGGACCACCCTCTCTCCCTCTCTATCCCCAAAGGAACCATCAGCTTCCTGTTTCATTCGTCAGCTGAGGCGTGGAGGACGGGGATTGATAAATGATGCATTTATGTGTTTTGCTACCCCCTTCCTTTTATTCACTCGTCATAGACCCCTCCCCCCTCCCCCACATACACTCACACACACACTCACTCACTCTGACAAACACACACACAAACACCAAACACTCATACCCTCACAAACACACACACACACACACACACACACACTCACGTACACACAATTTGACAAACGCACACACCAAACCCTCACACCCACATAAACACACACAAACACACACGCACACACCCTCTGCCTATATCCCTTCTCATCCTGTGCTGTCTGTCTCACTTTCTCCCTTCTCAGCGCTTGACACAGACACCCGTGTCTCCCAGTGAGTTATGTATTTTACCTTCTTTTCCAATGACACATAATACCCCAAGCCCCTCCACCCTTACCTTCCCCCACCAACCCCTCCACCCCCAACGCTACCTCCCCCCTGTACTGATTTATGCTACTGATTGTAGCTGTGAGTGAACTGCTGCCACTCGAGCTGGCAGGCCTCAAACAACTCCCCCAGCTAACAGATGTCCATAAGAGAGGTGGAGAGAAGAAGAGAGTGGCAGAGGGAGGAGAGAGGGAGAAGAACGAGTGGATGGGCAGATTACGGGCGGCAGAGCTACAGGGAGCAGGATCTGGGCGCACCGCATTAAGAGATATTCCCCCGAGCGGGCGGTAGCATTCCCTTTTTTGTGCTCAACCTTTTTTTTGTTCTTTTTCTCCCCTCCAAAACAAGAGACAATGACGGAGCGAGGTGAAACGGTAAGCGCTTAGGGAGTGTGCGTCGATTCCTTGCAAACAGACGTCACCGATGTTCCCGCCTGATACTCTCTACTCTCCCTCCCTCCCTCTATCTATCCATCTCTCTCTCTCTCTCGTTCCTCCACCCTCCCTCCTTTCTTCCCTCCCTCTCTCTCCCCCTCCATCCCTCCTTCCCTCAACAATCCTTGCCGTTGTTTCCGGGGCCCCTTCGGCAATGGAGCACGTCCATGGGAAAGAAGGGGAATTATGAGTGCAATTAGAGAGCAGGAATACAGGGATGGGCTCCTTCTATATGGCCTGATCATTTCTGGCTAGTTTATGGGACGTGCCACGTTCCACCCCAGGGGTTTCATGGCTTGCTGGAGACGTGAGGAGAATCTCTCCAGGGTGCCTGCGGTGATGATGTGTTTGGTTAGGAGAAGTACAGGAGCGCCCATAACCGACCCCACCCACACTTGTTTCCCACGACCACAGTGACTATCTTCCCCTGGCCCCCACCCACCTCTACTGTCTTTAGTACAGGCATCTTCCTGCTATTGACTCTATTATTGAGCGCCGCTCTGAGCTCTACACAGCTCCACACATGCACACACACACACACACACACACACAGACACATACATAAACATATACATCACACACACACACAACCTATCAGCTGTGGAAGTCACTGGCTCTGGGCAAGGAGGAGCGTCTCACTTCATGAACCATCCTATTATCATGGCCGATGACTGCAAGAAGCCCAGCAAGTGAGCGTGTGCTGGAGATGCCACCGCGTTCCCCCCTCTCTCCGCACCCGCTCTGCTCGGCGTCGCACATGTGAACTTAAGTGATTTATGCTTGTCAAGGACCGGATGACTTTCTTTATCCTTGCTGTTCAGGGCCCCGAGGCTACCGATTGCCTCTGTAAGTGTATGTGTGTGTGCGTGTGTGTGTGCATGTGTACGTACGTGTGTGTGTGTGTTGCACAGTTGCCCGGTGCACGGCCTAGCGAAAGCACTTGATATATTAAACGCGGCACGAGTAAGAGGTGCCCTTCATTCTGCGATGAGTGATTTTTGATGGCGGTGGGTTTAGCTCACTGCCACACAATATTGGTCCTCTTCAAACCCATTTGGTCTCTTCTAGCATGTTAGCGCACAAGATCCGCACACAATCCATTTACATTTGGATAGAAAATGAATATATAACTTCATTGCCTGATGAAGTGCATTAGGTTTAGCTTTTTCAGCATCAGAGAATAATGTATGAGTTTCACTTAGAGCCTGTGTGAGATGTTAAGCAGATGGTAGTTTATGCTTTCAATCTTAAAGCCAAACTATAAAGAAACATTTGAATCTAATAAAAATAGATTCACTTCACTGGTTATGCATTAAGGTGTGACACCCTGGTTAGAGTTTATACATATTTCTTATTATATATACATATTTCTTATTATCTTACATATTTCTACATATATACTTATAGCATTTTTCTTTTTCTCCCCGTGATTTAGATGGCGCAAAGATACAGTATGAATCCGCTGTCTGATCTGAAATAATCCTTCGAAAGAGGTTGTTTATGTCGAGAATTCATGAATATTTCACAAGCAGCGAGCTGAGTTCATCTTGTGTATGTCGAAGAAAACTGTGCAGTTAGACGTTTTGTCTCTGCGGACAGAAAATAAAAACATATAGATGCGGATTTTCCTCTTTTGGGAGTGTGTGTGTGTGTGTGTGTGTGTGTCTAGAAGCAGCAGCTGCATTAGAAGCAGTCCAACTCTAGCAGATGCATCTGTGCAGTCTGTTTACTGTAATGTAGAGCGAAGCCTGCAGAGGGGCCATTACAGGCATGTGAAAGGAGTGGCCATTTGCAGCAGTGGTGTGATGCGTCCACAGAGATTCAGTGCATTACGGACCACTAGGGCGGATTGGACTAAAAGCTGCAGGAGAAATTGGCTGCCTCTTCCGCTGCGTGGTGTTGTGATGCAGTTGTGCAGTCAAGAGTTGGAGAGAATTTGTTTGTTTGTTTGTTTGTTGGTTGGACTGAGGGGCTTGTTGTTGTTTTTTTTGTTTTTTTTTTTTGCCTTCTCTATGTCTTGATCCCCAACTGCATGGTATGTTTTAGATCACCACTCCACCGGTGATCTCTCCCTGCATTTCTTAGAGACAACTTCACCCCTCTGCCCCCAACACACACACACAGACACACACATATACACACACACACACACACACACACACACACCACCCACCCCCATCCATCCCAAAACCTCATCCCCCAGCCACACATCCTACCACCCTGACAGTGTAAAGTAAAGGCAACCTACTTCCAAGTTCATCATGGCGCATTACGGCAGCTGTCGGAGGTGCCCTGCTGGTGAAGACAACAATAGCGGTTAATAAGAGGATGCCTTCCTGGCGCCGGGCCCTTTCTTCACTTCCCGAGGCATAAAGTTAAAGTGACAGGCACTCCTGTTGCCACCATGAGCCGACGGGACATAGCTGCCCCCCCCCCCGCCCCCCCCACACACACACACCCCCATACCATCTCCTGTCTCTGCAGACAGCCTGTCCTGGCCTGGATGAGATTTTATATTAATCAGGTAGTCTCTTATGCCCCCCCTCCACACACACACACACACACAAACGCACACACACACACCTCAGCCACCCACAGACCTCAGCCACCCACACACTCACCCACATACCCACACACATACACCTTTCCACCTCCACCCTAGAACACCTCCAACATCACTCCACTGCGGAACATGCATAATTCATCTTGTCATTACAAGTACAGTACAGTGCCCTCGTCTTGCAAGTGGCACAGGGGTGAGGGTGTACGTGTGTGTGTGTGTGTGTGTGTGTGTGTGTGTGCGTGTGCGCGTGTCTGGACATGTCTGCTGAGACTGAGGTCCGGTAACTACACTCCAAGGACAGTGCTTTTGAGGGCAGTAAAGTGAGATTACTGTAATATACTGTTATCACACATGTAGAATGTCTAGTCCACGCGTAAGGCACACCATTAGCCTTCCATGTTTAGCTAAAATACCCCCAAGTACATGCATGCAACACCAGTTGCTTGAAAATGAATGTAAATGAGTGACTAGAGAGAGACACTGGGGGGGCAGCTCTGACACCTCAGAAGCAGCTGAAGTGGATCTCCTGCAGCGCTTTCAGTGTTAGCGTGGTGCTGCAGGAGGTGCTGTGGCTGGTTTTGCTGCTCAGTAGTTGCCTAATGGCATTGGTCTGGGGCAAATTCCTGGTGTATGTAAGTATACTTGGCCAATAAATCTGATTCTGATTCTGAAATATGGATGGCACTGTTAATTGGTCCTTGTCGGCTGCCTCAGGATGGTGCTTGTGGCATAGATTGGAGAATGGTGTTTTTCTTTTTGTTTCTTTTTCTCTCTCTCTCTCTTTCTCTCTCTTTTTTTGTCTCTCTCTCTTGCTCTCTGTCACTCTTCTCAGTATCTGTCTTTCAGCGTGGGTGTGTGTGTATGTGTGTGTGTTTGTGCATGTGTGTGTGTGTATTTGTTTTTTTCTTAGAGGTGTGAGAGCACGAGAGAGACCGAAGTGATTAGAGTGTACTGAAATGGTGCAAATTGCCACAGTTAAGCAATGCGCTGTAACAAGGGAGGGAAACTTCTTCAAAAGGGCTGGGGTTTGAGGCAAGGCAGACCGCCGCTGTAGCCTTCGGTGCCCGCGGGCGCCTGAACGACACAGCCGCAGTCGATGAAATGCAATTTGTGCTGGTGTGGTTCAACACGTGGGCCCCTAATGAGGATTAAATCATGAGAAAGAGGCATGGAGCAAGAGAGAGCGAGAGAAAGACAGAAAGAAAGAAAGAAAGAAAAAAGAGCAGCTGTTTTCCTCTTTGAATGAGAGAATCTGTGGTCTTTGGCTCGGGCTCCTTTTGAAAAGCAATAAGCCTGTGTTCCATCAGGGATTAGCAAAAAATGGTAGCCTGTGTTTACTCGCGGTACACATTTCAGCTCTGCCATAATGTCACAGTGCCTGGCCATACTGCAAATTAGGAGCCGCGCTCTCTAGCTTCCAACTCCTGTGTCTTTCAAGCAGACGTTAAGCTAACACATTCTTCCCCCCCTTATTACGCACGCAGCTGCACACAAGGCCAGTGATAGAGACCTCAGTGTGAAACAATATAACTGACAGCACAGTGTTTGATTAAGCTGTAGGCGTAATTATGTGTGATGAAGTCTTTTTTTCTCTCTCTCTTTCTCTTATCCATAAGCAGGGGTTTTTATCTCTCTTTCAACCTTACTCTTAAAAGCCCCTTTTTTGAAATTGTAGCACGAGACTGTGTCGGTGCTCACTTCAGGCTGCAAGGTAATTAAGTTGAACAAAGCTCGAGACAGAATGTTGGAAAAGAACAAATTAACCGGCTTGTGTCAATCAATACGACGCTAATGCTGCCTGTTCTGTGGCGAGATGAAATTGACTCCTGCCAAGAGAACAAGAGAACCGGTAAGTAATGAGAACAGTAGCCGCGGCACGGTTGCTATGTACGGCTTTCAACTAGGCCAGCACTTCGCTATCAGCCTCTCACGAGGGCGACATCTTTGCAGAGTGTTTGGGACTAGCACAGGTGCCAGGGCACGTTGTGCTGCAGTGAGTGTAGAACGAATGTTCTAACAGGCACAGTGCTCTTTCTCTCTCTCTTTCCTTCACTCTTTAACTCTTCCTCTCCCCTCTCACGTGTGTGTGTGTTTGTGTATGTATGTGAGAGAGCGCGTCCTTGGCCATAAAACCTGCTAAGCTACTGTTTGCTAAAAGCCAGGAGATTCCTGCTTAGCAAATGTTTGGCAATGCAGGGAATCCGATCTAACACCTCTGTGGCGGTCAAGTCAAACTTAGGCCCACGGACAGAGCAACTGACAACACAAAAGAACAGTGTTACCATGGTGATAAGATGAAACTCTTCATCTTGTCTCCTCCACTGATAAGAAACTGATAAATAATATGAATTTGTTCAACCAAACCAACTCTTGTAATTCCTAGCGCAGATAGTAAATCATTTAATCAAGATAAGAGTGCAAAGCCCATTTACGTTTCCCTTTAGAACTGTTTAAGTGATTTGTCCATGAATGGGCCTTAAAGTCTGAAGTTGGGAACGGTGGTGAGAGAACAGCGTAAACATTTTTGTTTTTGCTTTGACAGCTCAAGGCGCAGAGTTCACTGTTTGCTTACGTGGTCCACAAAACATGTCAGGTTTCCTGGGAGGTCTGGCGAAGACTACAGCTGAACATCTCTCTTTCTCTCTATCCCTTTCTCTCTCTCTCTCTGTCTTTCTCTCTCTTTTTCTTTCTCTCCCACTGTCATTACATAACCTGAGGTTTTGCAGAATGAATATTTAATTTGAGCCCTTAATGTGTGTAGAGAAAGAGCATGCAAAGGAAGAGAAGGGAAGTAGGCGTAGAGCAACCAGCTGCTTCTCGTTCTCTCTCTCTCTCTCTCTCTCTCTCTCTCTCTCTCTCTCACCATCTCTAGCTCTCTTTCTCTCTGTCTCTTTCACACACCCAAGTCCCTTCACCTCTTAGCAAATTGCCACTCGTGGACTCACTTGCAAGCTGGAGGGCCCAAATCCGAGCTCATATTACAGACATTATAGAGCAGAGGGTATCATAGGGTGGCCACATCAACCTTGCCAATTCCTAAAACACCTCTGAGTTTCAGAGAGCCAAGTGTTTGAATGCCCAGGGTCCAGAGGGATGGTGTTTGTGTGTGCGTGCGTGTGCGTGTGTGTGTGTGTGTGCGAGTGTGTGTACATGTCTGAGGTGAAAGGCTGGCTTAAGGGGCCCATCATAGGTAAACAAATTAATATATGGTGATGTATGACTACCAACTAATGCATGTATACACACACACACACACAGACACAAATCCCACTACACCACCCAACACTCTCTCTTCAATAAAGCACAGGTAAGCATATTTTGAAAACTGCTCCCTGCTGTAATACTGAGAAAACCTTCACCTAATCTCCATCAGGATACATTTAGATTGGAGCCCATTAATAAGGCTGACATACCAGCCTGCTAGGTCCTATGGGAGTTGCTGGGAAGGAAATAGAAGAGGTAGGGAGACTGTGTGTACTGTGTGTGTGTGTGTGTAGGGGGGGGGGGGGCAGACTGGCTGGAAGATGGAAGAAAGAAAGAGGCTGTGGAAAATTCTAGAGTTTGATGTTGGAGGAAAGAGAGTTCAGGTTCAGGTTAGTCTGGACTAGGATCAGATGGGGAAATAGGCTATTGACAAAATCTGTGGTCTTTAATCTGACTCTGTGTGCTATCCACAGAGTGCAGGCACTGATCCCACTCTGTCCTAGGAAGAGCCACACCAGACCAAATAGGTGCCCTAATTTAAAGTCAATACATTCTCATGTAGCATCAGTAGAGCTTCTGCTTTCAAGGCTTTCAAACCAGCCAGAATTTTTTTATTTTATTTTTGCTTTACCTTTTTTTTTTTTTTATTGAACTTCCAAATGTCCTCGCCAGTCAGACGTAACTTACCACCTCTGGCATTTCCCAATGTTCCAAGTTGTAGCTGCCCTTTGTTTTTGATGCTTATAAACCATTGGAACACGGACACACACAGCAACCTTTCAAGGTATTTATTCCGCTTCTGCAACACACACACACACACACACAGACAAGCACGCACACAGACACACACACACACACACACACACACATCCAACCCCACAGTTGCAAGATTTATCCCTGGTGGAGTAAAAGGAATCTATTAAATTAAAGCAATAAACAACAATGGATTGCTTCCAAAAGTCATAACTCACACCTTTTCCCCTAACTACCAGGAGGCACAGGTCTGATGGGACTCGCTACCTACTGACTTTTATGTGTTATCTGTGAGGTCAGTCGAGAAAAACAAATGAAAGAAAAGAAGAGAGAGAGAAAGAGAAAAAAAAGACAGAGAAAGAGAATGACCTCAGGGGGAAAAAAAGAGAAAGAAAATGACCTAACAACTGGGTGCAGTTTCTCTCCAGGGAGATACTCAGCTCCTCTGGACCTTGTGTGTGTGTGTGTGTGGTGTGTGTGTGTGTGTGTGGTGTGTGTGTGTGTGTGTGTGTGGTGTGTGTGTGGTGTGTGTGTGTGTGTGCACATGTGCGTGCATGTGTATGTGTGTGTGTGTGTGTGTGTGTGAGAGAGAGAGGGGTGACCAGGATGAGCGGTCGTTGGGGCAGCCAACTAATACCTCCCTAATTGCGGCTCCCAGGTGAGGCTGCATCAGCTGTGGGTTGAGCTCAAAGGGGAACAGAGATGGGTATGGGGGGGGGGTGTCAGGCCCCGACGCAAAGGCACAGGGCTATTGATAGCAACACAGGTGCCCTAGGATGTCCCTTCTGACCAGGCCCTGCTGGATGAGCAATGAGGTAGTTAGTGCAGAGGGGGTTCCAAAGGCAGCGTGGCGCATCGCTCAAAAAATGTTCAGGGTAGTACAGTACAGTACAGTAGCCATTTTGGGACACACAGAGCTACAATGAAATAATACTGCCTATCAATGCCTGTGTGTGTGTGTGTGTGTGTGGAGCAGTTTTTAGCTGAATGAAATAGATTAGAGGTATTCTGCATCATGCAGTGTGGTCAAGTTGGGAGATGCGCTCTCCCTCTCTCTCTTTCTCTCTCTCTCTTTCTCTCTCTGTGTGTGTGTTTGTGTATGTGTGTGTGTGTGTGTTTGTGTTTGTGTTTGTGTACTGTACGTGAGGGGCCTTTTTCTTGGGTGAGGGGATGAGGGAGGATATTAGTGCGCAATAGGATGCTGCTGGGGCAACCTCATTCCAAAAATGTGTTTTTGGAGAAAATGACTTGTACTTTCAGTGTCATTTCCTACATTGCTCTGCACAGAGTGCAAGACAACAAGACTCTGTGCTGTGCACAGGAAAAATAGATTGTTCTTTGTCCTAATGGCTCATTTTCAGCTCTTCACATGGTTGTGCAGATTTCTCCTCTGAGTCAGCATCCTGACATCTGTGTGTGTGTGTGTGTGTGTATGTGTGTGTGTGTGTGTGTGTGTGTGTGTGTGTGTGTGTGCGTGCGTGTGCGTGTGTGTGTGTGTGTGTGTGTTTGGTCTGAGTTTTTGATTAATCATATACCATAGTCATGATTGCCAAAGATTTTCCAACAAAAGTTGACATTATTCTGCATAAGTTAACAATGCAAAGCGAATAACTGGATAAAACATAGATAAAGAGAATCTGTATCTGTTTTCTGATGCACAGGCATGGCGGTTATTACATATGTTGAATTTGTGGTACAGCCTGGAGTACATCCTTTGTTAGAAAGCTGGAGTAGAATAACAATAAAACAGGAAAGCAAGTCCATCTGAGGTCTCCAAAGAAACCACCTCAGGTTCTGTCTGCTCATGAGATAAATGAGTGCATCACGCTTGAGACTAAACAGAAAAAAATAGAGTGAAAGAGAGAGAGAGAGAGAGAGAGAGAGGCTTGCCCGCAGGTAGACATTTTGGCTCAGCTTACTCTTCCAAACCAGTGAGTTTCTTTTAAGTCTAAGCGTTGCCTTTTTATAAAACACCCAACCACCCTACCCCCTCCACCCCTCCAGTCTTGGCTCCTTGAGCTGCACCCACTGTCATCCTAATGAATGGGCTATTGATTAAAAGGCATTTGGGTTCCTTTGTCCATTGAAAATATGAGCCAATTTATTCGACGGAGTAACTATTGTTATTAATTGTGTCATGAAATAATCATTATGTAAATTTGCTGAAGTTTCTTTGATTTAATACAAGTCCCTACTCAGAGAGCAAGGGAGGAAGTCATTAGCCGTACTGCGGAGTTCTTGTGAATGGCTTTCCTGTGCCCTTTGCTTCAAGTTGAGTTATTCTTAGCCGTTGTAGCTCCGGGCAACTGTTGCCATGCATACATATCCATAGATACATTCTGAAGCACACAGGCTTCATGCTGGAGAATACGAAGCCCATGGCTTGAGATAGATCAAATTCACTCCACATTATCAACCCAAGATCGGGGAAAAATCACTAATGTTTGCTAGCCTTAGAAGCTGAACTAGCTGTAGGTGGGAGAAGCTATGTTGCAAATGGATATTTTAAGCTTAGATGTTATTTTCGAAAATCAAATACATGTCTTGTAGCTTAGTATTTTGTGATTTGCCGCATGAATGCACGCACGTGTGTGTGTGTGACCACTGTGTTTATAGCCGTGCACTCTGATTTAGTCTGTTTGTTTGCTGAGCTTAGAGGTATTGTGTGGGCAGATGCTTGAAGGAGCACAGACGTTAAGGGAAGGTGTCCTATATAACCTAGGCTGTGAAACTAACCTTTAAGCTTCTTATAGTCTTGATCATATACAATCCACTCTATCCTACTCTGTATACTTTGCATATAGTACTTCAGAGAGATTATTGCGTGTGTTTATTTGTGTATTTGTTCAGATGTTACTGTTGAACCCTGTATTCAAACTGTATCCGGAGATAATCGAGTGAAAGATGTGTTTGCCCCTTTGAAGTGCATTTTCATAGTGACTGATCTTGATGCACTGAGTGAGACCAGAGCTGTATTCAGTCAAGGTCTTCCTGTTGTATTCAGCCAGAGTTGTATTCAGTCAAGGTCTCCCTATTGTGTTCAGCCAGAGTTGTATTCAGTCAAGGTCTGCCTGTTATATTCAGCCAGAGTTGTATTCAAAATCTACCTGTTGTATTCAGCCAGATTTGTATTCAGTCAAAGTCTGCCTGTTGTATTCAGCCAGAGTTGTATTCAGTCAGAGTCTGCCTGTTATATTCAGCCAGAGTTGTATTCAAAATCTACCTGTTGTATTCAGCCAGAGTTGTATTCAATCAAAGTCTGCCTGTTGTATTCAGCCAGAGTTGTATTCAGTCAAAGTCTGCCTGTTGTGTACACATACACTTTTTATCCAGCCTTTTCTTTTTTATGAATGAGTGTGCATCTCCCCGAGCTAGACGAGTGCAACCACCACGAAGCAGAAGCTAAAGCTGAGATCGTTGCATAATGCCTGGCATGACTCTGACCCCACTTGACATTTTTTGTTCGTCCTCGCCGCCGTAGCTTGTAAGCGCCCTTGTAAGAGACTCACCTGTGCATGTTTCTCCAGGAACTGTTTTCTAGTTGCTTTAGCTCCCTCTGAGGCTCCCCGCCTCATCCCCCCCTCCTCTCCTTTTCCCTCTCTCCCCTTCACTCCTCTCCTCTCCTCCTCCCTTCCCTCTTCCCCCAGTCACCCTGTGCCTGGACTGCTGATGCGGCAGCGGCCTCCAGAGCTGCGGCTCCTTGCTGCACTGCTTGCGCTTGCTAATGTATATTGATTGAGGCTTGAGGTGTGGGATGGGGGCGCTAGGGCATCGGGGGGGGGGGGGGGGGGGGGTGTTGACTCTTTGACGACGTGATGCTCACCTCAGGACTGGGCCGGCTGTTGAGCCACAGGCCTAAACTGCATGTGAACTTTGATGATAGGGAGATGAAAGCGCTAGGAGCGTTTGATGACTCTCATCGCCTTGTGTGCTGTCTGTTCTCTTCCACATAGACACACGCATGCACACACACACACACACACATACATACACATACATACACGCCCATTCTCTCTCTTTCTCTCTCTCTCTTTCCTAAGGGTCACAAACCACAAGGGTCTCAACCACACTGAGCAGACGGTGAAGAGCCTGTAGTGTGCATTAAAGCTTATGTCAATACAGAAAACTCCCTTGAGTTGCCCTTGTCCACAGACCTTCCAGCAAAACTTATTCTCTCTTGCTCTCTCTTTCTCTTCCTCTCTTTCTTCTCCCAGCATTTCACTCTACATTTCCCCCTCTCTCTCTCCCTCTCCTTCTCACTGACTCCTGTCTTTCTCTTAGTTTCTTTCTCTTCTTCTCTTTTATTTCCTCTTGTGTGTAGTTTTTTGCTGTTATCTCCTGTCCTCCCCTGATCACGTTATAAATTCTGGCCGCTGGACTCCTATCTGTTTTTGGAGTCCGGTTGCAAGAATCCTGAAGTTTGATGGCTACTATTTTGCAAATAGCCAGAGGAAACGTCTAGTTTCAGCCAAGTTTCTAATTCAACAGTGCATCGATCCATGCCTTAATCGATTTCGTTATTTATTTTTTATGGGGTGCTGGCGGTGTGTGTGTGTGTGTGTGTGTGTGTGTGTGTGTGTGTGTGGGAATAGGGGGGTAGTTGGAAAGTCCTGCTGAGACATCTCTATGAACTGTTTGCCAATGATATGTCAAAAGGAGAGCAGTGTTTCTAGATTTCCAAGGATATTGTTTATGTAACAGTATTGAAGGAAAACTTTTTGAGGAGATGATATTTGTCAGTGCAATCGTTTAAATTTGAATAAAGACCCCTTATGGCATATGAATGCTGAAGAGACGTGCACCCCCCCCATTTTCCATCCCATGAGCCCTGCCATCCCATTGTGCCCCAACAGAGTGGATGACAGCAGCCCGGGGTGGAGGAAGGGGATGCTGCTGAAACAGACCCTGCGCTGGAGTCACATTTGTGCCTTTCAAAAATGCCAGAGGCCTTACTGCACGAAGCGCCTGCTAGCTAGCTCGCTGTCTCTCCCAGCCACTCGCCAAAACCTGAGGGCCCCGCTCCGCTCGACTCTGTTTTGATCTTCCCTTAATTTGATTACATAAAGCAGCCATTAAGGATGTATATTTTCACAGATATCTGTCGTGGTGCATCAGCCCCAGATGCTGATCTCCGTGGCAGGGCGAGCGGCACTGTCTTCTCCTCTGTGTGCACAACGTCTGGGTGATGTCAGCCCAAGTTATCTCTCCTTCTCCCTCGCTCCTATTTCGATCTCTCTTCATTCTCTTGTCCCTCTCTCTCGCTCTCTCTTTCTCTGCTGTATCTGTATGTGTGCTACTCTGCTTCTTCTGGGAGAAGAGACACACTGGAATGAATCAGAAGAGAGAAGGATACAGAGATTCAGAGATGCTTTAAAAAAAAGAATCACTTGCCATGATGGAGCTTTCTTTCTTTCTTTCCTCCCTCCCTCCCTCCCTCCCTCTCTGGTGCTAGCTTTATCATGCCTTTCTTTTTTCTTTCTCTCTTCTCTGCTTGTCCTTTGCTTTATTTCAACCGCTTTCATCCTCTTCCTCTCCTCTCATCACTTGCTTTCTTGTTTTTGCCTCTACTTCTCCTTGTCCTCCCCACCCTACTTTATTCCTTTTTTCTTTCTTTCTTTCACTCCTTACTCTTCTTCTCCGTCATTCTCTCTATATGGAGGTGCCAGTGGAGGTGCAGCGGCCACTCATTAAGATGATTGCTCTCTCCCTCCCCAGGGAAGTGTGTATGTGTGTGTGTATGTGTGTGAGAGAGAGAGAGAACAAGCCAGCCATCCATAGGAAAAGACATTCATTACAGCTCCAGCCTTCAGGTGTCACTTTTGGAACATAATCTGTCAACACCAGAAAACTCCCCTTGGATGGACCACAGCTTTTTTTTTCCACTTTATTTTTTTGTCTTTCTCTGTTTTATGCTTTTCAAGTCAAGCTCCTCCACAACACAGAATGATCCATAATTCAGTTTTTCTGCCAGGGTTGGGGTTGAGAAAATGGTGGGTGGCCAGAACTTTTTTTGTTGAGTGTGAGAATTTAAATAAGACCAACAGAAACACTGTCACACCACGACAAGGTGTTGTAGACAATGAACATCCCAGTGTGATACGAAAAAAGCCTTTCTTTCAATCTTAGCAAAGGCACAATATCTGAGTCTAATTAGGTGCTGATCCAATTATCCCGCCACAACCCGATGAGCCATCGGATCCAAAGTGGACTGTAATTTGTATGGGAGGCTACATATCTGCTTTACTGAGCCATCGCACATGCAGATTAGAGACAATAAAATCACTGCCACGGCGAGGCGGAAGCTGTAACTTCAGTTCACCTCCCGACAGTCTTACGCTCCGACAGGAACAGACGACGTGTTTAATGTTTCAGGTGCGCGGCGGCAGTAGAAAGTTCATAAGCAGCAGCGGAGGGTGAAGCTCAATGGGGCGGCTTAAAGGGCAGCCGCGGCGATGGAGGTGGAGGCGGCGGCGGCGGCGGGACCCGGCGAGGATCAGACTCACAGCTGTCGCAGGGAGCGCTGGCCCTGACGCTGGACTCATTATTTTGGGGACTCAGCATCGTCTTAACTACCAAATTCACTGAGCCTTTAAGTATTATTGACTGAGCAGGAGAATTAGAGAGATCTCTTGCATACACACACACACACACACACACACACACACAGACACACTCACACAGCACTAAGCATTGCTCTATCTCTTATCTGCTTTGTCAGAGACATGTGGTGGCCACTGATCCAACTAACGGCATAACTGAAAGCTGGAACAGGTACATATTTTAGGGTGGGCAATGGATGCTTCATTTCATGTCACTGAAATTTCACAGTAGCCACTACGCACAATAGCCAGCAGGACAGCTTTGGACACCCTATTCACTTTGTAGCCCTTGTTTTGTCTCAAGTCCTAAGTCCAGATTGTGCACATTTGCAAAGGTAAAAAGCAAGTTCTTTTCTATAATAGCCTGTGTGCACAGATGAATGGGGATTCATGTGACCCTGTGTTGAATAGCGTGGGGGTATATCTGCACAAAGTTTGGTTTGCCCCAGGCAGTCTGAACAGACTTAACAGGTACAACCGTAGAGCTGAGCTGGGAGGCAGCAGGCCATCCCCTGCCTGAACCTCAATATTCTGGCACTGCTGAATCACACACACCACAAATCTACTTAGGACACTTAGTATTCAGAGACCGTTGGCTTGGATCCCCCCATAAAGAATCTGGAGCCCCTGCAGCTCAAGTTGTTGGGAGCGGGTGGTGTTACATTGGAGCTGTAGGTGTTGAGAATAGTGTTAGCATTAACCTGAGTGAACCGGTGGTGACTATGGTAGATTGTTGCACCATGTCCTAACTGTGGTGAGCATTGGGTTGTTGTGTAGTATTGAATGGTCTCTGTCTACAGTGGATCCTTTAAATATGGCATTCTATTCTGACAGATTCCCTGTCAAACTAGCGGGAGGAAGAAATTTTAAACAGGTCGAGCAACAAATGCTCTGTTAAAATGGAACTGCTTTTTTTTCGGTAACATTCATTCACTTTCCTAGCAGTTAGGACAAGGTCTAACACAAGCAATAGTAGATGTTTAGCAACAAGTGTGGCTCCAACAGTATAAATGTTGACAACAATGCAGTTCCAATTCAGGAATATGTCACTAGCAAAGGTTCTGCTATCACTGTGGAAGTTAGCACAGAACAACAGTGCAGCTCTGACGTAAGAGGGTAGCGTTAGCAACAATGCTATAGATATCACTGGAGCGCATAGGCATGGAGGCCAAACAGGTGCTCTCAGTGGCATGGCGCAGGCTGTCATTGTGTACACTCGTTGGCATAGAGTGGTGTCCGTGGCCACTCAGGAGGATGACATTAACGCCAGGGATTACATGACAGGGCTGCCTGGGGGACAGGCGTATGTTTGGAAACGGCTGCAGAGAGAGAGAGAGCTCATGGTGAGAACACACACACACACACACTTGCACACACACATACATTCACCAAGGACGGACATTTCTCTCCTCATTAGCCTTCTGATCCCCCCTTTTGCTGTCTCTCCTCTGTTCTTGTCTCTGTATCTCTCTCTCTCTCCATCTCTCTCTCTGCCTTTCTCTCTTTCTCTCTCTCTGCCTTTCTCTGGTCTCTTTATCTTCCCCTCTTCCTTTCTTTCCCTCTCTCTCCTTTTATTTCTATCTCTCCACCATCCTTCGCTTCGTTGCGGACAGCCTAGGATATGTCCCAAATGTCCGTTCTGTGTGTTTTTTTAGCTCACCCTTTCTCCCTATGCCCCATGGATTCAAAATGACCAGGGCCCGGTTGGTTGGAATCCTTTTTGTTTTGGGCCCAGGGTGCCCAGATGACACCTCGCTCAATGGGGAGCGGTTCTGACCCACAGGCGCCGGCTCCCTACCGCAGAGGTGGGGCTGCCTAAATTGAGCCCAAATCCTTAAGGGGTCCATGAAAGAATCTGTGTTGTCCTTCATATCAAGCCTCTGATGCATGGCAGCACCCCAGCAGTTTGCCATTTTTTAAAAATAGTTGCACAGTTGGTCCTGACTGTTGTCCACACACACACAGACACACACACACACACACACACACACACACACACAAAGACAAACACTGGTAGGATAACCTGTCTAATTTAAAGATTTTAAAGTTTTAGCCCTTTTGGAATGTAGTGCAGGTTCATTCGTTATTTCCTTCAAGGTGCTGTCTGAGTAGTGAGATGCTAGACTATCGTCGTTCCAAGTCTCGGTCTCTGTGCTGTACAGCTAGTTCTCTTCAAATAAGTCATCCCTTTAAAACCGGCGGAAAATCCAATATCTCCCATGTCATGAGTCCATAAATAGCCACCGTATTGATTAAGGCACTCCTCTGTTTCTATGCAGCGCCTTGATCCGCAGAGAGCAAAGCACAAATGCTGTTTTCCCAAAAATAAATCAGCCTTCAAATCCATTGGATTTCTAATTATAAACCTCCCACTACTATCATAATGAAGTCCAACGCTGGTTCTAATCACCATACCATCTATCAGACAATAGAACGATTGCACTTTAGCTCTGTAGACTGAATGTGGTCTCTAACAAGCACAGGAAATCAGATTATATTTCATGTTGTGTGTATGTTTTTTGTGTGTGTGTCTGTGTGTGTTTGTTTGTTTGTTTTATTGATAAGAGTCCAATGTGGCCACACTCTCATTTATCACTGAGATCCCCTGCCTCTTGTAACAGCCGGCCTATCAGCCCTCAGTGTTGTGTCTGTGCATGCGGGGCAAGAAGAGTCTTTACCCCCCTCGTCTCTACCTCCTGGAGAATGCATTTAAAAGGACAGCAATCCCACGTATCCATGTTCCACAGTGCCTTTGCGTCCGCCATTTCACAGAAGTTTGGCAACACAACAAATGGTCGAGCTGTGCATCACCTCAAACGCAGAAATGCTGTGAGTCAGCTAATTTTGGCAGAAATGATTCTGACTCTGAGCAGATTAATCAGAGAGGAAGGAGCTGAAGGAGGGAGATGAAGATATGCAACATGTAAATGAGGAACAAAAGCCAATTCCTTCGGCTTTAAAAAGCCCCGTCGCAAAGCGTTAGGCAAATAGGGCTCCCTGCTCACAATCAGAGCGCTAGGCTTTCTTTTCTGCATGGCCTGTCTCTCCACGGGCTACGTCAATACTATTTAATATCGACTGCTCCACAATTACACCCATGGCCATATCGGAGCTCGCTGTCCAACTGTTTTCCATTTGTGGTGGGGTGTGGAGTTGGGGCATGGGGAGGGTTGAATGGTAAAGGGGTTATGTCTGTGACACTGACCACAACAAGGGGCAAAAGAAAAAGTTTAAGGAGGAAAGTAATTTTTCATTTGTGTCTCATCAGGAGATTGATAACACAAGACATGGGAGGTCAAAGTAATATATGGATTTGGGCAGAGAGCGTTAACTGGCTTCCTGGTCTGCAGATGTTGGCTCCCCTCACAATACTCTGGTAGCACTTGGCTTTAAATTTATACCCAGTGGCACCCCTGCCTTTTATAAGTGAAGGCACTTCCTACTTGGCTTTTTTGGGAAATGACATTTCTTTCAATAGGTCACTTGGTATTCATCCGTCCTGGTGGTCGACTTAAATAAGAATGGGGAAAGCAAAATTGCTCTTCCTGTCTGTGATTTGCAAATGTGACTTTTCCTTTAATAACACGACAGCACAATTTGGAGTTGAAGCAAGGCAAAGGATTGTCCTCCCTCTCTTTCACTTTCTCCATCTCTCTCTTTCCTTTCTCTCTCTCTCTCTCTCTCTCTCTCTCTCTCTCTCTCTCTCTCTCTCTCTCTCTCTTGTGTGTTATCCTGCATACATTTCAGATGTCAGGCTAGAGGTGGGAACTGCCATTTTCTTCCATTTAGGAAAAAAAGAAAGCAGGAAAAAAAGAAAAAACTCTCCCAACAATGCAGCATTTACACTTCCTTTGTCCTTACCTGACAAAGGTGCTTGTTATTTCTGGCGGTGCGAGAGAGAGAGAGAGAGAGAGAGAGAGAAGGAGGGGGGGACTTCAATAGAAAGGAGGAAAGGGAGCTTGTGTGTTGTGTCCTTTGTGTTTCCCACATTCACCCATCCGGCAGCTGGAGCTCCGGTGACCTGCGCAGGGGTTGTCCTGCCGCCCGTGGGCCTGCTAATCCAGCTATAGGCATTTAAATCAAGGGCCTGGTGCGTCTTGCAGACCCTGCCAACACCACCGGAGCCCTCATCTGGCTGCCAATCCAGCTAATTGTAACTGGCCTGGGCCGAAATGTCGTAAAGCTAAGGTGACCTTGGTGTTCCCACACCACTGATAAGCTTTAATGTTGTCTTTTATGTGATGCACGGCTCTCCAAAGGGCTTCCAGCCGCTTACTGCTGATCAATACTATAGATCAGACAGGCTCGTTATATCGCTCCTGGCCATGTCTGTTTGTATGTGGTGGTACGGCATGTAGGGTGTCTGTTTGTGTGTGTGTGTGTGTGTGTGTGTGTGTGTGTGTGTGTGTGTGTGTGTGTGTGTGTGTGTGTGTGTGTGTGCATATGTGTGTTGTTTCTTTCC
>PYXC01001844.1:4087500-4092500 GCA_015244755.2 Tenualosa ilisha | reverse complement strand
TGGCTGGCATGAGAGAAATCCTCAATCTTTCAATCTGCTTAGCTCCTCTGTGGCCAGATGTTTGAAGGGGCTGCGCAGGTCACAGTAGTCTTGAGCTTCCCCACAGCTGCCTCTGCTTACACTCCTCCGCTGGGTCTTCACTTTCACCTACTAACTCACTCTTTCGCTTTTCCTCATCTTGTCTCTCTCTTTTCCTTCTCTTTTTCTCATTCTCTCTCTTTCTCTTTCTCTCTCTCTCTCTCTCTCTGTCATTGTAACACAAGCACAGTCTTCAATATCAGCATGGGGTGATTTGTAGAAAAGGGATTTTCAGGCTTAAAACATTTCCAAAAAAACAATAATTCCAGGTTGTGTTTTTTTCAGCTCCATCAATTTGTTGAATATGATTTTTGTCATAACCTGAAACCCTGTGTGGCAGACTGTGATCTGTAAAGATGTGTCCTGATTTGGTCCTCTAATACCAGGTTTGGATTTCATCGAATTGTGGTCTATGCTCTCTCATGATTGAAAATGGCAGTAATAAAAAAATAAACAAAGCTACATGGATGGCTTCTGTAGTGAGTACTCTTTCCCATGTGTCTTGCCGCGGTGACGTTTTCGTAAACCCACCATATTTTAGGGAGTAGACTCGGGGAGCTCAACAGCTTTTACTATAATCCGCTGTGCGCATTCTGTTACCTAAGATTACAGATTGTACTTTGACGTTCTAATCTGATATGACGCGTGCTACCGTCTGAGAAATTGGAAGAGATTATTTATTTATTTATTTCAGGTGTACAGTTGCGGACAGGACGTCTAATCGTTGGCCGGAGACTTGCCAAACAGAAACATTGGCAGTGTCGCGTCCAAGGGCTTGTGCTTGTGCTCTTTCTTTTGTCTTGTTTTTAAAGTAGATTAACCAGACAGACTTTGAGTTTTTGAGGGTTTCTTGGCCCACAGTCCCCAGTTCTACCTCTGCACACCCTTTTTTCATGCACCAGGTGTTTGATATGAATATATATTCAAAGTCAAGGTGAAAAAAGGGACAAGCATTTTTGCCTTGCTTTGAGTTTGAAATATCTAGGTCATTCTTTGTCAGGGTGTGCTGCTGATGTTAAATCATTTGCTGTGACATCATCATTGATGGAGTGTTTCATGTATGTAAATGATGGATTTTTAACACTGGTAATACTTGCAGACAATGTACTGGCTGCAGATGACTTCTTTGAAAAGCCCATTGTGAAACGCTTCCTGAAAATAATTTCTCTTGTGGAATAAGAAAACTCGTGCGTTGAATGACAAGAGAATTTCTGGTATTGCAGATGGAGTGTGTTGTTGCAGGAAATAAAAGGACGATTCAGTACTTGGCTTGTCTTTTTTTCTCAACTTTCTCCCAGACACTGACTCCATTAGCCCTGTTCAGAAGGGCCTAATATGATTCTTCATTAAGCAAAGAAAAGATGTTTTGGTAGTTGAGCTCACAATAATCCATTGCTTTGCCACTGATAAGACTGCCAGTACATCAAAACAATGTATTTGGATTTGAATATACAAGGTACTTTACTAAGCCATTATATTTTTCCTCAAGAACTAAAGACAAAACCTGCAAGTTTATTCAGTGCTGTATTAGCATAAAGACTTTCTTCCAGACCAGCGTAGCAGAGACTTAAACAAATAGTTTAACTCTGACTCACTCGATAAGGAGACTGCTGTACTTTAGCCCTGAATCATTTGATGTCTGTATTTAGCCCTCATGCCTACCATTCCTATTTGGTCTTTATTAAATGGCTTTACTCTTAATGTGATCTCCTCAAAGTTTGTTTCTGGAGATTTATCTCTAAAAGCCTGGTTGTTTACTTTTGAGAAGGGAAGGTTGCTTGCAGCTGACCTGGTGGTTGCCATGATAAGGACTTTGTAAAAGCACAGGGAGAGATTTACAGAGCTTGCGCTGAATAAGAGTCTTCTCTTCAAAGAGCCTTGGTGTATTTATGTGTGTGTCCAAGTGTGCATGTGTGTGTTTGTGTGTGCGAGAGAGAAAGACAGAGTGTGCGGATGTGTGTGTAGGGCCCTGATGCGTGGCCAGACAATGAGAAACATCTCCTGCTATCTACAACAGCCAGCCCGGGCTGCAGATCTACCTCCTCTGCTTGTTTACACACACACTTATACAAAAACACACGTGCACACAGACACACACACACACACACACAAACACACCTCAGCGCTCTGGCTTGTGGGCTCATTAACAGCAACAAATTTGCCCCTGACACTAATTATGGCTTCCAAGGGGATCTGTGCAGCTCGAGCGCGTGAAAGGGGGCAATCTACTCATCGCCGTGGCAATGCCGTTACATAATCCCAGCCGGCCAGGATGAAGACAGTGGGTGCCGCTGACGGCTCTTTGCGTGGCTGAAGGTCGCTTGTCAGGGCAGTCAGGGTTGGGGGGTGCGGGGGGGGTGGGGGGCTGTTGCGGGGGGATGGCAGTTTGTGGGGGTCGTGGAGGTCGGCAGAAAGAGGAAATTGCTTTTGTCTTTGTTTGCCAGAAGAGAGATAATAGGAGCCGCCGTTTGCCTCGAAAGTGTTAGATGTATCGCAGTAGGAAGGTTGTGGTGTCGTTAGCGTCTGCAGGCTGTGCTGTCTGATGCTGGGGTCTCACTCAGAGCTGTGTGTGTGTATATGCGTGTGTGTGTGTGTGCATGTGTGCGTGTGTGTGAGAGAGAGAGAGAGATCCTTTGGCCATGTGCATTTGTGCTTCACTGATACACACACATGATCGTGCGAATTGAGAGGGCAGTTTGTGCGCAGTGTGTGCAACCGCTTGTAACTAACTGTAGACCCAGACTTCATCTCACTACTAAATGGTACATGCATTATGTAACTGACAGATTTTTGTTGGGACAGTATCTTTCTCTTTTCTTTATCTTTTACTCAAATTAATCCGTTCTTTTCTGCTGACCTCTACATTGGTCTGTTCTCATGTGCTCTATTGTCAGTACATCTATTGTATAACAGTCTGTTCAGCAGGCCTATTGTTATGTTACTGGTGTTGAGGAAGCTTGCTGTTAGCAGTAGGCAGGCATGTGACTGCATAGGTGGGCGTTCTAATGGATTTGGTCACAAGCTTGAGGAAGTACCTGATGATGAAGAAAATGCGTAGGTGGAACTGCACACACACTCACACAGACACACAAATACACACACACACTCCCCAACCCCCCTGCACCAGATGTCAAGTGTTACTGTATTATCAAAGGACACAAGACTAGCCAATCGTCTCCTTCAGGCTCACAACAGAAAGATAGTTAGTCATTCACTGGTGCCGCATCTTTGCTGCTTTGCCAGAACTCTTCCTGTTTTTGGCACCACTTCCCCCACATATTTATTTATTTAGGATGTATTTTTCCCCCATTGTAAATGGTATTAAGCATGCAGGGGAGCCAAACTGACAGTAATTTACAATATGAAATGGGAGGGATGATTCGTATGGACGTGCAGTTGGACTCGCCTAGTTCTGCGCTGACTTCCTGGGTGGAGTAAAGATCTTTGTAGCGCCTCGCCATTACTTTTTAATTATGTCCCAAACATTGCCAATATCAATTCATCAGCATAGGCCTGTGCATTATGAGCGATTGCAAATTAAAGGTAGGTGGTGTCTTTGAACTCATGCCCCCCTACACATGCCTGTGTTCAACGAGACTTGGAAGAGGGTTGAAGCAAACCTAATGCACTGGCTTAATAAAAAAGAAGCCTCGTTGACTTCCTGGGTGGAATTTTTTTATTGCTTTATAACGGCTGAGGTTCCATTATCACTTATCTTCTTCACTGCGTGAAGTGGAAAGACCCTGCCGGAGATCTCTCTCTCTCTCTCTTTTTTTTTCTCTCTATCTCTCTCTCTTATTCTTTCACTTTTCTCTCTGTCTGTGCTCAAGTGTAGATATCCACTCTTGTAACTGTATTTGTACAGATCCACAGATTAAGGATATTAACCTAATCTGTAAATGGCTTATCTTGGATCTGGGGATGTGTGTTCTTGATCCATTCAGAGATTTGGGGAGGAAAGGGATCAGACCTCCAAAATCAAACCCTGATCGATCAGAATTGTGGAATTTGGTCACAGATCATCTAGACATTGACTGTTTTGATGTTAAATGCCATACACAACTCAGATAGTGTGTTCCTGATGGTACATTCTATATCAAGCAAATGAATTTCTCTCTCTCTCTCTCTTTCTCTCTCTCCTTCTTCTGGTCTCTCTATCTCTCAACCCCCAACCCTTTCACCCCACCCCCCAAACATACACACAAAGACACACACACACACACACTCACACACACACACACACACACACACACACACACACACACACTCATTCGCTCACAAGCTTCTACCAACCTGCTTGAATTGAAATGTCTCAGCTTGGTTCCAGACAGCGGTTGTCTCTGGGTCTGGGCCAGGCACGGGCCAGATCTGTACTGGAGGCAGCTGCTGGCAAAGATGGTAATGTGAGCGAAAGTGCTCCAGCAGAGGTCAATATTTTTCTCATTTGCGATGGATGGATGGAGGAAATGGTGGATGGGGGTGCCCACACACGTGATAACGAAGCGTGACTTTCTTTCTTTTTTTCCCCTTCTTTCGCTTTCCTCTCTCTTTCTTGCCTGATGAAAGAGCCATTGTAGATTCTGTATACTGACAAAAAAGAGAGACTGCATCAAATTTTAAGTATGGCTTTGAAATCTTTCATACACTGGGAGTCTTCTATTTCTTCTCAGCTGGGACACATAACACTCACATCAGCTGAAATTACACATTAGGATAAATCAAGTTTTCAAAGACCCTGGGAACAGAGGCTGCCACAGTCAGTTATGTCACCATCAGAGTTCAGCCTGGAAGTCCGAAACTCACCTTGAGCTTCGCTCTCACACACACACACCTGCACGTCTTTTCAAGCAGGTTCAGAGGTAACACAGATAATTAACTCTGCCAGCAGTCTTGGACTGTGTATCGAATCAAGGAATTCATTA